>BPTQ01000006.1:273089504-273107611 GCA_019973895.1 Chrysanthemum seticuspe | reverse complement strand
TAAAACGGAAGTTCTCTGGATTTTTCACTTTTCCTTGCTTTAATTCGTTATTGCCTATGTTTTCACTAGTTTATTCCCGATTTTGCTGGGGAGTTTTACCATGGAAAATTTTGGAATAGTTTATAGGGATGTGAACAATAAACGAACAGGAGTTCGTTTACACGAAAATCGGTTAATTAAATATTCAATCCCCAGTACTTCGTAAGTAAGTTTTGCCAGGTGTTGTGTATATTCGGGGCGTTTTCAGTATTGTTCGTGCCTTTAATGTATGATCGTGGAGTGTACCCCACAAACCCATGAGTGTAGAGAGAGCCCACATATATACTTTATATTGTTTATCCTTTACCTTCTATTTGTGAGTAATTGGCCAGGATCATGTATCTAATGGTATCCGAACTCTTATCTAGTTTGGAGGTAGCGAAACCGCATTCGTGGATCCTTTCTGATAGTTTCTCCAGAAAATTTCCCAACATTACAATCCGAATGCTTCATGACCCCTAACTTATAAATTAATTGGCTAAAAGCACATTTGCTTGAGGACAAGCAAATAACAAGTGTAGGGATATTTGATAAGGTTTTAAAAGGTACCATTTTGAGGGGTCGTTTTAGCCCTTATTTGATCACTTTTGTATCCGTTATTGCTTAATTTCGTTCCTTTTCACTTTTTAGGTCTCTTGAAGGCAAAATGTTGGAATGGCACTTATTTGGACGAAAAGGCGCGAATATACGAAGAAAAGGGCCAAAGTCAAGAATCGAGCCACTCAGACTGCTGGAACTGAAGGGGACGGCGTCAGGTGTTAACTGCGACGCCGTCGCATCACTTTTGTGACGGCTCAATAGCCAAATTGCTCATTTACAAGTGACGACGTCGGGCTTTAAAAGAGTAGACCGTCGCAACTCAGACGGCCTAGATGTGACCCAGACGGCGTCAGAATCTGAAGAGGACGGCGTCACGGACATAAGGTGACGCCGTCGCAAGGTTAACGTGGCCAAGACGAAACCCTAATGACGGCGACACGACAGCGTCACGAAACATAAGGTGACGCCGTCGCATATGTAATCTTATATATAGAATCCGAATTTTTCAGTTTTAGAGAGAGTCTTTTGGAGTGAAAACCTAAAACCGAACCTAAGGTGTCTTGTACAGTATTTTAGGGTTTTAAACCCTATCTTACATCAAGATAAGTATTTACTTCATTAATTCAATTATGTCTTTGATTATTTTTGTGTATGCTTGCATGTTCTCCATGTCCGGCTAATTTGTTTGTGTGTTTGCTTAGGAAGTATGAAACTTAATTATTGAATATTGATTGGTTGTTTCTTATCTTAGTTGATTAATGATCTAGTAATGCGATAGGTCATTCGTTGTGTACTTAATGCTTGATTCATCTTTGTGAACCTTAGAATATGATTACCTGAGTAGTTGTAGGCTAAATTATCCAAAGAGTGCCTTAGAGTAAGAGTAGTGGGTTTTGTAGACGAGACCTTTTGGTAAGTTCAAAGAGTTAGGGAGAAACGCATACCCTACAACTTTAGACACACAACGCAACTAAGAATAAGGACGTGACAACTCAACCATCAATAGGAGATAATTAAGGAGTAGTATAACCTAAGTAAACACATCTTTAAACTATCATACGAGCACACATTAATTAGACATAGACTCCCACAACCTTAGTTTAGATAATTAGATAATAGTAGAGTAATTGGTAGAAATACCAACCCCCCCCCCCAAATCCAATACCCGAGATTCGTACCTTTCCATTTCATAAAATATAAAAATACAAAAAATAATCTTCCTCAACCTTAACCTTAGCGTAGTAACTTCTCACTAGCATTCCTATTCCCCTAGAGAACGATATCAATACCCGTGGCTTACCCTAATTACTACACTACAACGATTAGGTTCACTGCCTAGGGTGTTATAAAACTTGCTCGAAGAAAAGGAAGTTTCCTTGACCCCGAACGACGCGTGTAGCGTTATCATGGACTAAATGTATTAGAAACAAAACTCCTATCGGCTCCCGTATCAAACAATATGGATGCATAACGGTTATTTATAAGGAACGTACCCGTCACAACATTCGGGTCTTCCTGAGCTTCCACTTTGGTCACAACATAAACTCTTCCACGAGCTCCTTCGCCATTTCCCTGATTACTTGGCTGTCCAACATTTCCCTGAACCCTGCCATTTCCATGACTTCCTGGATTTCCTCGGTTTCCTTGATTTCCTCCATTGCCTTGGTTCGTGGTCTTTCGGCATTCATTCTTATAATGCCCTTTCTCACCACAACCAAAGCAAGTTATAGCAGCTTTTGGGTCCTGAGCTGGTGCTGTTTGAACCGTCGCCAATGACTTGGACCTGCAGTTTCTGGTCAAGTGTCCGATTTTCTGACAGTTACGACACTTGACTGTACACTGTCCTTTGTGATGCAGTGTGCATCGGTTACACAGTGGTGCAGTCCCTGCGTACGGTTTCCTTTCTTCAATCCCAGCTGCATAGTCTCTAGCAACATTTTGCCTTTTGTTTTGATTGTTGCTGCTGTTCCCATTGTTGTTTCCACGGTACCCATTGTTGTTGTAGATTCGGGAGTGGTCATCCCATTTCCTCTTATTGTCAACCACTTTGTCCATGGAATCCTCAATCACTTGGTCCATGAGTTTGTTGGCTACTTCGATGGTTTCGTGAAGATCAGCAGCCTTAGAAGTGGTGACATTGCCCTTGATAGATTGGGGAAGTCCTCCGATGTACCTCTCCAACAATCGAGTCTCAGTTTGAACCATTTCAGGGCACAACAAGGCTAGTTCTTGAAAACGCTGATTATAAGCAGCCATATTGGTGCCTTGAACTTTGAGGTTCCAGAACTCATGCTCTAGCTTCTTGATCTCATTACGTGGACAGTACTTTCGAAGTACCATCTCCTTGAAGCTCTCCCATGTCATGGCATAGGCAACATCGATACTAGCAGATTTCAGAAAATTGTTCCACCAGGTCAAGGCAGCATCAGTGAAAGTGAATGATGCGTACTTAACCTTAGACTCTTCTTCACAATTGCAGATTCGGAACACAGTCTCAAGTTTCTCGATCCATCTAGTCAGACCGACAGCTCCTTCGGTTCCACTAAAGCCTCCAGTCATGGTCTTACGAAAGTCCTGATAGGTACAAGTGCGGCTATGGGTGGGTGGTCTCGAAGTTCCAGCATTAGTAGACGAGTGGTTCGCTGCAGCTAAAGCGGCGTTCACTCGCTCATTGACTAGTTGGTCAATCATGGCTTGATTCATGGTAGGTTGGATTGGAGTAGCCCTAACAGGAGTAGTGGCTTCAGCAGTCTGATCGCGTGTGACTCTGTTTGGAATAGTAGCGTTGGCAGCTTGGTTGCGAGTAACTCTCGTTGGAATATGAGCATTGGAAGCTCTACCAGGATTGGTACGGTTTGACCTTCATTTCGGCGGCATTACTACAGTAAGAAAGGTAATGAGATATAGAACCTTTAAACAAGGTAGGTGCCAAGTAATAGTGTAAATATCGCAGATAGATCATATGAGCAATCTATGAAAGAAAAGGCAATCGGATAGGAGAATAAGCTTGACATAGATAGAACTTCGGTTACAAGGTTCCTAAAGTACATGATGAGGTACTAGATGGAATACAACTGGAATACAACAGAAATACAACTGAAGTACAAGAGTAATAACTAACACTAACTGTTATAATTCAGTTTAGTGTGATACATCATGAAATCATATCTAGAGATGTCCACGCTCGGTACGTAGTCGCTCAATGGTAGCAATCAACTCTCCCTGCGTATCCTCCAAACTCGCGATACGTCTCATCTGAGAGGCTAACATGGAATCTAAACCTGTGGTCCTCTGGCAGTATCTCTAGCCATCCACTGGATGCGCTCTAGCTCCTCAAGTCGGCCGTGCATCTGGGCTTGACCTCTGCCCAAAGCTCGTGTCCTGCTATCCAACTCTCTAACATCCTCGACCTGAGCCTCAAACCTGTAACCCAACCGAATCCTCTCCTGCCCCTCTAGCTCCATACTCTCAAACAACACATCAGTGACGCGGTCTAAACCCTCAACACGCTGCTCGCAAGACTGCAAGCGTACTGGATCGACCCTCTCCAACTGATCAGTATGGACCCCTAGCAAGGTCTCGTGAGAATCTAACTGAATAAATATCCTCTCAGTGAGAGTCAGATCACCCTCTAGAGATCCTGATAGATCTGGCACTGACTGTTCCTCAACCGGTGCAGCTTCCTCAATGGTCTCTAGCTGTCTAGTGGCGCGAGCAAGGCGCTCCATGTCTGATGGAGATGGTATGAATGAAGGTGATGATGGACTGTAGCTCGGACTCGCAATGTGTGGTACAGAACTGATCACACAATCAATATCCCTCCAAGTAACCATACCACTCTCCTCCTGGCTGCGGAGGAAAGCAGCTCGCTGTCCTAACCCAACTGGTGCATCAATGTCCATGTCCTCGCTCAATCTCTGAGCCATCCTGGAGCTCTGTCCTAACTCCTGAATACTTTGGACAATCTCCAGACCCTGTGTACTTATATCTGCTGTTGTGCTAACATGTCCAGGGACACTCTTAATCGGCATAGGCTCTGGTAGTTCCTCCTCAGGATCCTCTTCCGGATCTTCTTCCGGATCTTCCTCTGAGTAGGAATCAGTAGCTCTCCTGAGTCTCTGGTGAGGTGGTGACTCAGTGGATGATGGTGTCAGTGACTCTAAATCAGTAGAAGGACCCATGTAAGCAGCGCGGGTCATCTGAGAGGCTAGTGCAGGCATGAATGAATACCGCTCTCTATATCCGGGTACTCTCACGATCATGCGAGGCTTTCGCCTGCGCGTCAACAAAGCTGATGGAGTGGTGGTAAGAGTCGGTACAGATGGAGTAGGTGCAATAACTGGCTGAGCTGCTAGAGTGGCCTGAATATACGGATCAGTGGCCAAGTGTGCAAGCTGATGGATGGTAGGTGAGTGAGCAAGTAGGATGTCCTCCTGAACATCGTGAGGAAAGGCTGGTGAAGGCATAGTCTGTGACAAGACGGTGCATATGTGTAAGTATGTGGAAAAATATGCCCATGATGAATATGAAATAGTGCACAAGTAAATAGGAAATAAAACATGCAATCCTATTTAAATAAACTCTAAGTAAAATGGCAAGTAAGGCAAGCGGCAATCGGCGGTCGTAGTATGATGTTTTTGTGAAAAGTAGTTATAGTTTAGGATTTATATGTACCTAGTTCTCTATAACCTTGACTCTGATGCCAATCTGTAACACCCCAAAATTTGGTTTAGCGGAAGCATACGTGTTATTTGGGAGCGTTACGGGGTTGGTGAATCACAACACAAGTAATAAAGAATGGAATACATACTCCGTTTAATTTCATAAAAATATTTTAAAACATTATCTTACAACATTGATTTGATAAATGGGCACATCCCATAATTTTAGTGGTCCCAATGTAAAACATCGTTTTTGTGTAAAAACACTTCTTTAGAAATTACTACGACCATTTATCCGCCTCTTGCCTTGCATCCATGATCACAACTAAGCACCTGAGAAAATATGCTAAAAAGGTCAGCTAAAAGCTGGTGAGTTCATAGGTTTAAGTCAAAATAGTAAGTTTGGACCATAAGCAAAGTCATATAATCATTACAACGAATATAATGATATATGGATGAGTGTCTATTACATTAGCTCTAAGTTCATGTAACCGATACTACGACAGTTTCTGTATGCTAAAAGATGTCATACAATATAGGGGCCCATAGGGAGTGTTTTGTCCCTCAACACTCGGTTCCTACATGGTATACGTTTCGCCTTGGCCTAAGCATGGCCAACCGAACGGAGGAGTCACCCTCAATAGATATATTTATAACATTCGCGTTTCCCAATGGGGAATTGACGGTTCATGAAAAAGGGCATTCTCTAGGGACATAAGGGCTTAGGCTAAACCACGTAATAGTAATCATGTAATAGTTTAGGTCCATAAAAAGGTTTTGCATATTTCTCACCCCAAAATGTATAAAACAGTTTATCAAGTAAAAGAGGGGCTATGAAAACTCACCTTAGCAAATGTGCAATCCAAGAGTGGGATTAGTGATTGTTGTGAAGCGGCACCGACACGCGACCTTGATAAGGAGGGCAATGTTTTAGTTCATTATTTTAAGTATTACGTACTTAAAATGTTTCAATATAATTGTATTAACACCAAACGTATGTTTGTAAGATTGTTAATATAGTTTTACTAGTAAGTATACAAAGTATATATATACTTTTCATGTTGACATTAATATGGTTTTAATATCCAAAGTTTGATATGAAAATGATTATAATATTCCACTAGTAAGTATATAAATGTGTATATACTTATTTAAGTTGACACAAAATGGTATTGTCAAGATTACGTATAATTGATTTATTTTCTAATTGTATTTAGAAAATATATGAGTTAAATTTGAAGACTTTCAAATTTTAATATATGATAAAATGACATAGTGGTCTTTATTTATTTATCATTATTTGTTCTTAATATATATATAGTTCTTAATGTGAAATTCACTTGACATACATTTGTTTACATATTGACGTTAAACGTTGACGTAGACATTATTAGGTGAAATATGTTTTAAAACACTTGTTGTTTATGTCAAATCATTACACATTTTTCGTTGGATTAAGATTTTAACGTTAAGACAATATATACGAAATGGAAGGAAGACTATGCGGTTACGAGTTTGGTTTTATAATTGATCTCTAGTTTATGTTTCACGTTATAATTTTGTTGACCCGTCTAAACCTTCAAACGAACACCCCGAGCCACCATTGGGCCGCGGCCTGGTGTTGTTAGTGGTGAAGTACTCGACATGGGTCATGGCCCATAAGGCAACCAAGTAACTTTTCTTGGGTAACAAATACATGTTGGGCTGTGGCCCAGAATGTCAAAGACATTAGGCAGTAATTTGATGGAAATTTGTTTGAGCCAATTTCTTGTGAAGTGAACCATACGCAGGAGGAAGAAAGAAAATAATGCCGAAGGTTCGTTTAAAATGACAAGATACAAATATTTTGGAGCTAAACTCTAACTGATGGTATCATGGTTGATGTGTTCCAAAGTAAACTCGACTACTCGTTGTTTCTAACATGCCCCGAATATTTCCCAAGTTTGACACATTCACGAGAGGATTGGAGCAATTGTGTGACGAACCATGTGCTTGGATCGAGTACTACTCGACTTGGCTCCCTGTTGCTACGTAGAGACACAAGAGAAAGGAAAAATGTTGATGACCATAGTGAGCCTTCGGTTTACCTCAAACACAACTCAACTCTTATTGCTAGATGTACTCTAGACGAAAGAGTTGGTCAAGTAAACATCAAGGTTCCACTCTTCCAACACCTAAGTTATTTTAAGTTCGGTTTCACTAAATTAACCAACAACACTTAGTTTTCGAACCAACTTACAATGATAAGGCGATGACTCTTTTAGCTTGAGATGTATATCTATATGAAACAACGACAAGACATGGAATGACGAATACTCCGAGTACCCAAGTGGGTTCTCGGTCGAAGCAAAACCCATCATGCTAACAAAGGATGATGTGATTAACTCGATTAAATGTATAGTCGTAGTCCAACACTAGCTACCAAAGTTTATATAAAAATTTGAGCACTTAGACAAACATGTCGAAACTAATATTAGTTTCCTGGATTCAAAACTTAGCATTTCTAGTGGACTTTTATAACACTTGACTTTCTAGTTTTTCTTGTTTCTACCACTCGACAGGACAAGGCTAACAAAACAATGTCAAAACTCAACTTCTAGTTTTCCTTGGTTCTTACTCCTCGACAGAAAACTCAACACAACACCTAAGTGACATCTTATTTTTCGACAACCATTATTTAAACAAGTAAAGTTTAGAGTAAAACTTAGCATAGCAACCAAGCAATTTTTGTTAATGCATCAAATATAGCATAATTTCCTTTTCATGTTTCTCGACCAGATATTTAAACACATAAACTAAATGAATGACCAACTTCAAAACTTGACATGGTAACCAAGAACAATAAGAAAATCGACATGACCCAATTCATATAACAATTTCATTGGTAAATTTTTCCAAGCTTAATATCATACAACAATATAAACATTACAACAAGAAAGATAAATAACCTCAACTTGAGAGTGATGGGTGAGGGACGAAAATTGCTTCTTGGATTCGAACCAAACAAGACTTGAATTAGCTCCAATACACTTCCAATTGCAAAACCCCCAAATCAATTTTTGAAAACCCTAAGTTTCACAAACCCTAGTTTTTGGTAAAATTGATAAGGAAACTGAGTTTGGGGCGTTTGCATCTCTACTAGAGATAAAGGAGTATATTGGGAAGGAGCTTGGCTATCTTTCTTTCCTTATGTCTTGTTTTGAAGCCGAATTTGGTTAGCTTCCAAAACTAAGGATATCTTGGACTTTTGGCTCAAGCTAGATTGGTTTGAAGATATTATTCTCTTGGATAACTTTGCCTTGATTCTCCTTGGATTCGTACGAAGGGTGGCCGGCGCATCAAAGGATGGATTTGAGGGACAAAAACTTTCATGGTTTTGGAGAGGAAAGATGGAGAATAATAAAAAGGGGTATGTTGGTTTACCATTTTGGGAGATTCGACCTACAAGGGAGCGCAGGTCTAGAGGTTGAAGAAGAGATTTGATATCTTCTCTCTTTTCATGGTTTTGTGTTGTTTTTGTCGTGAGTGGGAAGAGAAAGACAAAGGTGTATTATCTCAATATTTTATAAAAGGTTTACTTTTAAAATGGAAGTATAAATGTGTGTCTATATGTATTTTACTTATAGTACAACTTGTGAAAATGTATGTATACACAATACACTTAGGTATTAATTGTATTTGAGTTTTATAAAAGTTATTGTTTAAGTGATAGAGTGTTAAATATTTTGTGTCCCACGATATTAAATTGTGACCAAAGTATCATTGTTTGATAACTTTTATAACGTAGTATCTTATTGTTACGTGTCTGAAATATTTTAATCTTTGTAATATTCCATATTACGGACATTACTCATTTGTTTTATCAAGTCCTTACAATAGTGTCGGTATGCGTGCAGTGTCGGTCACTGGGGATAACGAGATAACCTCTCGTCTTACAATTTAAATCATAAGACAAAATGAAATATTCATAAAATGATATGAATGCAAGAGTGGTGCAATTATCTACTGTATGCGAGTTATCTACTCAAATGATCAGGCAAAGCTTATGCATGCTTCATGACTCATGCTTAGTAATAATAAATTACTAATTATCAGTTAAATTTTAGTGAAAATTTACCGTGTGTCACACCCAAGCCCGGCTTGTGGGTTTTGGTCCATTCGGGTTTATTGGTAGGTTTGATCTCTCCTATGTACTCTATAAATATTGGTGATTAATAAAGCTAAAGACACACAGTTTCAATGTAAACATATAGTCTAACAGTGGTTCTTCCAACGGTTGCTTAAGTTTAATGTGGTATTTCAACCACATTCTATTGTACTTAACTATTTTTTTAATAATATATTTTATCGAGTGGAAGCCCTTTACCCAAAAAAAAGAGTGTTTATAAATGCAATAAAAGCTCTACGTTCAGCAAATAATTTCGAAATGACTAACATAATATATTAATATTATATTTATTTATATCATAGATTTAGCACTTTGCACATTTACATCATTTTTCATTAATAAATTCGTGCAAACATATTTTCATAAAAAAACAGTTTTTTTATATTTGTGAATTAATTTGATGCAAATTTCAGGGGATGTTGCAGTTGGTGATGGAGGGAATAACAAATTATAAGTCATCAGATAAGTTAAAGTTTAATAACACATTAACTAGAAGTAATATTTAATAACAATATTATGTCAGTTATTATGAGTAAATTCAGTTAATTGTATCAAATTATTCTATGTTACAAAATTTTAAAACTAAAATACACAAATAAAATATGTGTAAACTTAATTTTTTTAAGACTTCTTTTAATACAAAAGCCTAAATGATCTATAGTAGTAAAGATAACACCGATTAAGACCCTTAAACTACCGCCTAATTAGTGTGCATAATGATACTAACATACACCAAGGGAAGGGTGTTCATAACATTTAAGCTTCTTAAATTGTTTTTAGCTAAACTTTCAAAATGTTTGACTAGCCTTTACTTTATATAAGAGGGGTCTTTTTTAGCACAATCTAACACAATTAATAATAGTAAAAAAAAGGTATGCATTGAAAATTAAATGACCCTCTATTGAGAAGTAAGGTCAACCTTTAAGTCAACACAAGTTAAGGGACTAGTTATGTCAAGTTCCATAGTTGTTTAGCTACTTAAAGACTTTGAGAGCTAAGGGAACAAGTTAAGGAAGCTCAAGGATTGAAGAGTAAATATAGTCTATATAATCTCTTTTCAAGATCTAGGGTTTCATAATTCATTTACATCTTTCACACACGGTCTTTATTTTATCTCTAGTATTTTTTAAGTCTTTTAGTCTTGTTGATATCATCTTTGATATCATTTTGTCTGTATTACTGAAGAATCAATCTCTTTATTTGATTATTCACATTTGAGTGTTTGTAATGAGGATTGCTAGTGTCCTTGTAAAGGGGATCAGTTTTGCCTTTGTATTGTTGAACTAACTCGTTTGACGAGGTTCTTGATTGTTATTAATAAGATCATTAAAGGGGAGGTTTGTTGGGTGATCGTTAGAGGTGGCAAAATGTGCCCAAAAGCAAAAAGATGGGCTAAATGGGTAAATTTTTAAAAGATTTGGGCACATTTAGCCCCCTCTTTTTTTGAAATGGGCACATATAGCCCATTGAAAACTTAAATGGGCACTAATGGGCACATTGTTTTTTCTCAATTGTAAAGCATTACAATCGTTTTTAGAAAATATTTTTTTATATAATATATTTAAGTTTTTTTAATATAAATAAGATATTACGTTTAAGGAATTTATTTCGTCGTTTTAGGTTTTTTATTAAGCGATTTGTATAGCATGTGCCCGTTTGGCCCGTGCTTGTTTAGCCCATGCCCATTCAAGCCCGTACCCATTCTAGCCGGTGCCCGTTTAGCCCGTACCCATGCCCGTCCAGCCCGCCCATTTTGCCACCTCTAGTGATCATATATGTGTTCTTTACCATTTTTACACCCTCACTTTAGCTATTTAATATGTATGCATGCACAAGTTCTAAAATACATATGTTTTCTAGAACCAAGAAAGATCATAAAACAAAAGAAAAATTAAAAAAAAAAAGAAAAAAAAAGAACAATTTTGTTATTGCCTTGGCCTCTTTTGCTTGGCTCTGAAGCTAATATGCATGCTAATGACCTCATATTCAACATTTTTTTTGTAAAATACATTTATATGCAATTAAGACGAAGTTAAAAAATAAAGCATTTTCATGTTCGAATTTCGTTCTTTTAAACAAATATAAACTTCCCTACACTTATCTTTTTGTAAAATACCTTTATATGAAATTAAGACGAAGTAAAAAACAAAATAAAACATTTTCACAAAATTATTCGAAACTTGAAAATTAAACAATTATAACTAGACATATATGACATAAACAAACAAAAAAAATTAAAACATCAGATAATTAAAAACATGGGTTGCCTCCGAAGAAGCAGTTTTCTTTATTCACGAGTCTTTTAGTTAGAATCAAAGTCACGCCCTATTAAGCACTATGGATAAGATCCACATCAAGGATATCGTTAGGATCAAATTTCTTTTGTAGTTTTCTCTTAGTAGGTACCATTTGGTATGACCTCTCAAACTTTTCTCCATCAAGATCTATTAATTCATCTTAATATGCCACAATCCATCTCCTTCCTTTAGTGGCTTATCCCAACTCCATTTACTTTCAGAATCCTCCATATCCCATATGTTCCCTCTAAGATTAACTGGTATAGTTCCTAGTAATTTGATCATCTTCCAAAATACTAAAGGATCCTTAAATGGATTGATCTCCGTTTCTCTAGCCAATTCTTATTCCATATAAGGTGTGTTTTCACAAATTTATTTTCCAAGAAAAAGGGACGTTGAGGTCCTATTAAGTCCTTATTAATTTGGGGCCCATATCTTGATGGTCTTCTATCCTTTTCTAGCCATTGGGGTTCTTCCTCATTATCATCATAACTATGCTCTTTGACATCATAAATTGACCTAGTGTATCCCTCACCAACCGCTATCTTAAGTTTCTTACAATCTAATATTGCACTTTTGATGACTGAAAATCCTCTACCAACATGAAATGGGGCACTTAGGGTCTCTTAAAACATCTAGGACGTGAAAGTCCGCCAAAAAAGTCAATCTCCCTATGTGTATCACTAGGTCTTTTAGTATCCCAACCGGATAAGTCAAACTTCCATCCGCTAATCCAACAACCATTTTCGTTTCTTCAAGTCTTCCTAAGTTGAGATTTCTGTAAAGGGATAAGGAAAGTATGTTGATGCATGACCGCTAAGGTGTCAAAAGTTCGGAGTTCCCATTACTACAATATAGAACATATATGCTCGGATCATCTAATTTTTCGGGTAACTTGTTTTGAACAAAGGCGGATCCATTCCTACCCAACTTAACTCCTTCTACATACTTATCCAAAAGAGCGTTATAATATGGATCATGTGTTAAAACATCAAGAACCGGTCCTTTGAGGTAAAGGTCTTTAAATTCATCGTTAATATTAGGTTTTAGTTCTTGTTTGGTTGGTGTTTCAATAACTTGTTTGACCGACACTTTGCTTGGTGTATTATCTTTGTGCTTTTGGTCTTTTGAAAAGTTTTAAGTTTGTTTGAAACACGTTTTAATTTTATTGACCGAGTGAAGATGACGTGAAGGGTATGGATATGCACTTTCCTTTTGAGTGCAAGAACGAGTAGACAAAACCGATGACATAGAATTAATGCTTAGTTTCGAGTTCTTGACGGTGTCACTTAGGAGTGCTCCCATTACTCGGTCATTAAGAACCTTTAAAAGTGTATCAATTTTATTTGTCATCTCGCTTTGTAGTTGTTTGAAATCAGCTTCAAACTTGGATAAACGAGAGATACCAATCCTTCAAGATTATTAGAATTTTTGAAAATGGAAGGATTATTGTTTAAGGGGTGATTCAAGGTCGAACCACTTAATTGAAAACAATTAGGTGAGTTTGAAAAGTTGTTTCGAGACGAATTTTGATTTTTTTTCTCCACCTAAAGTTGGGTGATTTTTCCAAGAGGGGTTGTATGAATCACCAAGATTATTTTTCTCGAGTTTGGATATAAAGCACTTCTCTCGCGCTCTGTCGGTACGCGAGGATGCATAATCCGCAAAATCTTGTTCAAAGATTTCCATGCAATCACGAGTGTCATGAGGACCACTACATACTCACACGAGGAAGTGATCTTGTTCACTTGTCATGAAGGTTTAGGAGATTCGTAGGAACTAATCAAGAATTTAACTTGATCTTGAAGTTCTATGATCCTACGGTCGGGAATGCTTTAGACATTAGAAGGCAAGGATATTGCCTTGACCGTTTTGCTCACCTCACGAGGGTCATTCCAACATTCATTATCATAGAGGGCGAGATCCTTTATAATTGAAACGCCCCCTTCTCGATTTGACTAAAAATTAAAACTTTTTGCGAAACAGACATGACACAAAACTGACCTCCTGTTACTCTTTTATGAGCTGACAACAATATTGTTAGGATTTAGTAAATCCAATCATTAAATTGTCGGTCACCTCAAGTATATGTAATCGTTTGATAGCTCGTGGTCGTAGTTATTTAATGTTAGGTAGTATTTAGTTAAGTAACACCATGGAGGACGGACGGGTCTTTACCCACTGTATGCCTGATCCACAGCCCGTAGGTAGCGTTTATGTAAGAAACAATAAATACCCTCTACCTCCCAAGGTAGAGGGTTGGAGCTCATAATAATACTTTTACTTTCTCTCACTAAGTTCCCAAACCTCTAACTCTTTCTCTCTCTAAAACCTTATAGTATACGCCTACTTTTGATCATGGTTTGATGTGTTTGTGAAATCCAATATGTTACAAATGGTATCAGAGAGCCATGGTTTGATCATCTCTCTTAGATGTCCTTGGATTTCTAGTGGTTTTATATGGTTTTTAGGTTTGAAAAAGTTTAGTGGTTTTTGCATCATTTGGATCATTTCTTGTGTTAAAGTTTGAATTTTGATTGTACTTTTGTGTTTGGAATCATTGTAAGTGCTTGGGTTTTGATTTGGAAAGCTTGAATCACTGTGGTTGGGCTTGTTTTGGATTGAAAAGGGTTGTGTTTAAGTTTTTCTTGCTAGCGACTTGACTCTCGGATAAGTTTTCTTCGTAGCGACTTGCTTCGTTAGCTTGCAGCGACTTGTAGTTGAAGTGGTAGCGACTTGAGCTCTAGCGACTTGATTATTGAGACAAGGCGACAAATAGTACAAAGTAGTGGAGGTACCACTCCGGTTAGCGACTTGTTCAACGTAGCGACGTGTCTTTATTATTTTCAACGACTTGACTTTGTTGTGACTAGCGAGTTGCTCTTTAGCGACTTGGCCTTTTAGCGAGTTGTTCCTTAGCGACTTAACCACTTAGCGAGTTGCTCTTTAGCGACTTGTCAGCTTAGCGATTTGTTGCTTTAGCGACTTGTGTTTAGCGACTTGGTTCATAGCGACTTGAGCCTATTAGCTAGTTGTTACTTAGCAACTTGGTGATTTAGCGACTTGTCTTCAAGGGTTATAGCGACTTGATTGATTATTGTTTCTAATACGGTTTTCTCTTGATTTAGTAAAATCCCGTGAAAGAATCTATTTCCCGGTTTAATCATAGAGTTATAAAATCCCGTGATATCTGTAAACATGTCTACCAACATGCCTACAATCATCTCTTCTGTAGCTGAGGACGTTCAAGCAGCTGGATCAGATACTCGTCCACCCATGCTTGACATAACTGACTATGACTCATGGGCTCAACGAATTAGGTTGTATTGTCTGGGAAAGGAAAATGGGGTAAACATTCTCAAGTCAATTTGATGAAGGACCTTATCAAATTGAGACTACCAGAGATGTTCTTGAAACTGCTGCGGATGGTACAGTGATCTTAGGTTTGGACAAACCAAAGACGTATGATGAGCTCAGTTATAAGGAGAAAAAGAGATACGATGCTGATATCAGGGCTTCAAACATTATACTTCAGGGTCTTCCAAAAGATATCTACAAGCTTATCAATCACAACACTGAAGCCAAGGCTGTTTGGGATAATGTCAAGATGCTTCTCTCGGGTTCTGAATTAACTAAGGAAGACAGAGAATCACAATTGTATGATGAATTTGAGCACTTTAAAATGAAACCAGAAGAAAGTTTCTATGAATATTACGTGAGATTCCACAAGCTTGTGAATGACATGAGGAATATCAAAATGACCATGCCAAATATTCAGCTGAACTCAAAGTTTGTGAACAACATGAATCCCGAATGGCACAAATTTGTCACCTCTGTGAAACTAACAAAAGGATTAAAGAACACCAACTATGAGCAACTGTATGTCTTCCTTCTTCAGAATGAGAGACATGCTATGTTTGAACGAAGGATTCTTGAACAGTTCAAATCTAAACAGGGAGAAACAAGTTTGTCAAATGATTCAACAGCCTTTTACACCAATGTTGGAATTACCACCAAAGCTTCTCAAGTCATACCCACGGGTAATGGTGATTACAAGCTCATTCCTGATCCAACATATAAGCCTCCAGACTCAAACACACTCATGGAAAACTTCATAAATCAACTGTATCTCATGGTTAGTCAAAATATGAATTCCACGTCACACAACAACAATAACCTCATAACAGCATCCAATCCACACAATCAAGCTACTGTCAGAGATGGTAAGGTAGTGGTGCAGAATGTGCAAGGAAGACGGTATGAACAAGGAATGATTGGAGCAGGTTATGGTAATACTGGAGTAGGTGGAGGATATGTGGCTAATCAGAATCGTGGAAGAAATGCCAATCAAGGGCAAGCAAAGCCAATCAAATGCTACAACTGTGGTGGTGAGGGACATATTGCGAGGAACTGCACATCTCCAAAACGTCCACAGAATGCAGAATACTTCAGAGACAAGATGTTGCTTGTGTAAGCTCAGGATAATGGAGCAGCTTTGGATGAAGAGGAGTTGTTGTTTCTTGCAGAAGGGAATGCTAAGACATATGATGCTGATGTGGATGAGCAGCCAATTCAGGAAATAGGTCACAATCATCAAAATGCCTTTCAAGTTGCAGACTGTGATGCATTTGACTCTGATGTAGATGATGAACCTACTGCCCAAACAATCTTCATGGCTAGCATCTCACCTATGGTCTCTCCAAAGGTCTCATCACCACAACAGGCTGGTCCATCCAAAGAATCAATCATATCAGAGGTATTAAAACTATACGATGAGGTGGATGAGCAAAAGATACATAACGAAGTACAATCTCTTGAAACTTATGAATCAGATATTGATAATGAGGGTAATAGTAATATTGTCCCATATGATCAATATGTGACACAAAGTGAAAGTGAGATTGTACCAAGTGATGTATCTTCTGCAGTCAATGCTGACTATGTTTTTGATGAATACACTGCATGTACCCCTGATGATTCTGTCATCTCTGAACTGAATGCCTATAAAGAACAAGTTGCTATTTATGAACAACGTGCTAAGTTTGAGTTAACTACCCGTGAGCAGGAAATGGATGACCAAATGCGTAAATTATTAGAAAAAGTAATTTTAGAGAAGAAGTGTTAAAACAATTAAACTCCTTACAAGAAAAGCTTTCTAAAACTGTTAAGCAAAAGCAAGAGCTTCAAGATAATGTTAAAGTGCTTAAACAAGAATTTAATGCTAAGGAATCAAAACTTTTGAATGACTTTTCTAATCTAAAAACTTTGAAAAACAAGCATGAAAATAAGTTGTACGTACAAGGAAACACCATTCAGAGTGCTCACATGATCACTAAGCATAGAGTCTTAAGCGATAAGCATAGTATTCCCCTAGTAGAGGAACCAAATCCCGAGTATTGTAAAAGAGCTAAAGCTTTCCATAAGATTGTATATGATGGTAATGAGATCCTTAAGCCTAGGCAAACACCTTCATGTATTGGAAGCACGGAAGAGGATAGAAAATTAGAAGATGCCTCTAGGGAGAAAATGGATAAGAAGCTAGAAGATCCTAAGTGCAAAAAGAATAACATAACAATCAAACCCCATGATTACACAAAAGAAAAATGGATCTCCCTGAACAGGTTTAAGCCTCAAATTCAATTAATGTAGGATCGTTATTTTTATTGTGTTAGATGATTCGGGTGGTCTTGGGAGATCAAAATACATGTTTTCCATTTTAGAGAGAGAAAGTAGAGAGAGAGAGGGTGTTCTTGCTAGAGGTTTACACAAATGTTGAATATTAGATTGAAAGCACCACCCCTTCCATGGATGGAAGGGGTATTTATACTTACAAATACACGACCTCCTATCGGCCTGTGGATCAGGGATACAGTGGGTAAAGACCCGTCCTTCCTCCACGGTGAAACACTACGCTAAACTAAACTAATAACTAACTAATAAACTGATAAATAACGTAAATAACGACAAGTCTACGAGCTAACTTAAGCTAGATAACATTTGGGGTGACCGACTCTTCACTAAGGAATTTTCTAATTCCTAACAATCTCCCCCTAAGGGAGGTCACCCCATGATTTACATTTCGAATCCTAGCATTCTATTCTTGTCTTTGTTCTTGAGCTCGTAGACTTCAATTCTTCATTTCAACAATCTTTGAGCAATAGCAGCGATTCTTCAAAGTCCGCATAGATTAGTACTTTTAGTGGAGGCCTTTAACTGATCCACGTCTTTGATGATCTTCGAGCTTTCTTTGAGATCATCAGCCACAGTAAATCTCTGGATCACCCTTTATTGTGTTGCCATCATGTGAAGTTGTGACTTTCGGACCGACATGCTCACACTTTTGAATCATGACATCTTTCCATCAGAGTAGCGGAAGCCTTACTGGCTGTCTCTTATACACAT
>BPTQ01000006.1:272411849-272460678 GCA_019973895.1 Chrysanthemum seticuspe | reverse complement strand
AGGACTTACCTAAACTAGTAGTTAAAAAGTAATCCAAAATAGAACTACATTGCTTCGTAAGCTGAACAGGTAACTTCTATTGGTGGAAAAAGGTTGTACCCTCCTGCCAAAAGCCGTGGCCGACGTACTTACAGAACAACTCATCGGTAACTACTTCCATACTATACTATTTCAACTACATCCTAGCTAAGTTGCTATTTCCTCAACACCAACTACTTTCATACGACCTTAGAATTGAGTTTTATAGTGAATTTCAAGTATTGGGCGAAAATTTTTTAAGAACCGAGTTTACGAGTACGACTTTCAGAATCACCTCAACCGAGCTTAATCTTCATCAACCACAACTCCTTTATCGTTGAATCGATCCTACATCAACTTTATCATATCATACCTTCATCAATGGCTACTCAACAAGACATTCATGCAGCCGGTGCCGAAAACCGTCCTCCCATGTTGGAAAAAGGTGGTTATCTTCAATGGACAAGTCGAATGCTTCGTTACATCAAGATAAAACCTAATGAAAAATTGATGATCAAATCCATTCAGGATGGACCCTTCATACCTCGACAAGTCCAAGACCCTGGAAATGCTGATGCAACACTTCCCGTCCCACCATTTTTTCGTCTTCAAAAAGAATCGGAATACTCTGAAGAGGATCAGAAGAAAGTCGAAGCAGATGACATGGCAATTCATATTATCCAACTGGGTTTACCAAGAGACATCTTTGCTGCTGTAGACAGTTGTGAAACTGCTTTTGATATGTGGGAACGTGTTAGACGACTTTGTCATGGAACATAAATTGGTCAACAAGACACAGAGAACAAGTTGCTAACTGCTTGGGAGAAGTTTACATCTACTCCAGGAGAATCCATCGAATCCTACTATGGAAGGTTCTGCACTTTAATGAATGAGTTGATCAGAAACAAGTTGACACCCAGAACTATCGTGAGCAACATCAAGTTCTTGAACAATCTGCCAGAAGAATGGGGACGATATGTCACTATTGTCAACCAAACAAAAGACTTACATCAAGTGAACTTTGATCAACTCAACGATTTTCTGAATACAAAACAACAACCTTCATCATCTTCCACTAACAACAACTTGCAGCAATACATCCCTCAACAACAAAACTATCCACCTGAACAACAACATTACCAGGAACAAGGAATCACTGATCTTGAAATGGAACCAAAAGAAGCTTTGTCACACGCATTTGCATTCTTGGGTAAAGCATTCAGAGGTCGCTATTCCACACCAACTAACAACAACCAAAGGATTTCATCAAACACTCGCAACAGGCAAATTGCACAGCCGGGTGTGAATATGGGTCGTCAAGGACAAATGGTTGGAGTTATTGGGAATTAGCAGGGATATGCTACTGGATTTCGCATGGGTAATCAGGCAGTTCCGAATCAGGGTAATCAGATGGGTCAGAATGTTGGGAATAGAGCAGTGGGTAATCAGAATGGGAATGTTGCAGCTCCAGTCGATGGGAATTATGGAAATGTGAATCAGGGTAATCAGGTTACGTGTTATAACTGTCAAGGATTGGGTCACATGGCAAGGAATTGTCCAACTAAGCCGAAAAAGAAAGATCTTGCGTATCTTCAGAAAGCTATCATGTTGGTACAAAAGGAGCAATCTGGACTTCAATTGAGTGCTGAGGAAAATGACTTCATGGCTTTTATGGATGATTTGGAAGACCTCGAGGAACTCAATGCAAACTGCATCTTCATGGCAAATCTTCAGGAGACTAAGTACGACACTGATTCTGACGCACCTCCTGTCTATGACGCCAACGCAGTATCTGAGGTACCAATCATTGATCCATGCTATAAAAATGTCATATTTGATGTGTCTATTCATGACGAACAGCATTCTGTGACATCATCACCTACTTATGATACATACCTGGACAATCCGAGTTGTAGCAATACTAACTCTGAGACTCCAGATGTGGATCCTAGTGGAGACTGTGTGGCACAAAATACTGAGACTGATGAGGGAACTCGTGCTTATTTTGAATCATTAATCAACAACTGTGGCATTGAAATTGAGAAAGTTAAAAAGGTCAATCGCGATGTTAAGGCCGCGAATGCTAAATTGACCGCTGAGCTTGAGAGTTACAAGGAGAACGCAAAAGCCTTTGAATTTCAGAAAAACAAAGAATCAGAAAGAATTGCAAATCAAGTATAACACACTTGATGTGAATTTGAACTTGAAAATTAAATCTTTAAACAAGGAAATTTCTGATTTAAATAACCAACTTTCTAAACAAAAAGAAATGTTTTCTAATCTTGAAAAAGAAAAGAAGCAGTTGATCACTGATTTTTCAAAACGAGAAGATTCTCTTCTTGATGAAATTCTTGATAAAAATGAGAAAATCCAAACTTTGGAAAATTTGCTTCTCAAAACGGGTCATTCTGCTCAAACAATCAAGACGCTTTCTAATCAAGTAAATCCACGTTTTCATACTAATAATAGAATGGCACTTGGTAACGACCCTTCTTCGTTCCTCAAGAAAGCTCAGAAATCTCAGAATGTGTTAAACAATGGAAATGTTTTGCATGAACCCATTATTGTTCGTGATTCTCTTGAAACGTTAGAACTATCTGAGGAGAGTAGATCAAAAATGAAACAAAAGAATCCGGAAATAAAACCTATTGATTATAACAAATGGAACAAAATTAACGGAATTACTTTTGTTAATCAAAAAGAAAAGTCAAAGTTCTCCATCACAACAAGTGTTTCAAACAAAGAGTCAACACCTGCTTCAAAATCTGTTTCAAAACCAGTTGTTGTCTCAAATTCTCTTTCGAACATTGAACAAATGTCTTCAAACAATCCTTTTAACACAAGTGATGCGAGAAGTATTGATTCGTGTAAAGTGAGTGGTGAAAAACACAATATCAACGTATATCAAAATAACCGTAAAAACTCGACAAATCAACCCTTTAGGAAAAAGTTCAACGTATCAAATCTTACAGGTGTGATAAAAGTGATACCGGAAAAGTGATTTCCCGGGTCGTGTCCCAACGAGGTGTGAATGGAAGGAATCGTTGAGTTTCGTGATTTGAACTTGAATTGGTTTTAATGATTTGTTTGGTTTGAATTACGTTTTCTACGAATTAATTAACGGGAAAGTAATTAAGGCAATGGAACCCTAATAAGCTACAAATTAACTACTTCTAAGCCTAAGGAATGATAAAACGAAGCTACACTAAGTCCTAGGGTGCAAAAACGTAAAAACGTAAAAACCGGGAAACAACCCGAGCCATAAACGTAAAATTTTTGCAATTTAAGGGCTACGGGTGTGAAATCAATTTTCCTACATTCTATTTGACTAAAAATAATTTTAGAAAAAGACCGGGTATTTTTTTGACTTTTAAAATAATTAATACGAATTAAAAACTATTTTAATCTAATTAATTAATTAAAAATACTAAACCATTTTTGAAAAATCTGAAAAATTCACTACAAGCTCTTGAGATAATACTGATTCTAACAAAAATTTGAAAACAGTGTGTTGATGTGCAAATAAGCTGCCAAATAAGCAAAAGAGTGCTTAAAACTAAAACAGGCCAACTCCCCTTAACCAATTAAACGTGCAAGTTAAAACTGAAAAAAGTCCCAAGGGCAGTTGGTGTTGGCTTGTTGTGTTGGTGCTTTGAACTCAGGGACCAGGGTTCGAATCCCCTTGGTACCCTTTTTTTGAATACTTATTTTTTCTTTTTCTTTCTTTTGCTGCTTCAAGCTTCTAACAAAATAAGGAACTTTTGCAAACACTTTTATTTTGAAAATTCACAATAAGCTGTATAATCAGCTTATATGTGACTGATTTGGACAGTAAGAAAACAAACACACCTTGGACAGATTTTACCAAAAACTCTTTAACCAATATTTGAAGCAAAAATTGAACCAAGTAGATCAATCTAGCATCAAGTAAAAATACAAATAACGAGTGGGGGTTATGAATAAGCTAAGGATAACTAAACTAAGCTACATTACAAGGATAAACAGTAGGGAGATTAAGCCAAACTAGTGGGAAATCAGTTGGTTGTTGAACTTAAACTATGGGAAATCCTAAACTAATACATGACCATAAACTTCTAAATTTCACAAATAGCACTAAACGGGTAAGAAAAATAAGCACCTAATAAGCAATATTTAAGCTAAAACTTAAACTAATATACTTGAATATAACTAATAAGCAGTGAAGAAAACCTTGATAAGCTAGAATGAAAAAAAACATGGGTGACCTGTTGCAACTGCAGGCTCACAATCAGCCTAAGGATGCCTGTTTGCAGCTTATTTTTAAGCTGAGAGGTGAGACTCCAAGTAAGGAAAAGCTGCAAAAACAAAGTTAAGCTAGCATAAATGTTAAAAACAACAATTAGGATCCAAGAAAAAGCTTTTATCAGCTTAGAAATAAGCTGAGTTCAGCTTGTGTTGGGCTTCTTTGTTTATTCTGTCAACATATAAAATTGCAGATTTTGAAATGCACTTTAAATCTTTCTTAAGGACATTAACTTGCAAAACAAATTTGACACACATTGAGTGAGGAACATAAGGATTCGAGAAAAACCAATTTTACAAATTTTGGTTATCAAACAAGCTACAAAAGACAAAAAAAAAAATTTGATTTCACTTGATTCCCATAAAACATTCCAAACAAAACTCAGGCTTGTGAAAACTGATGTCCAACCTAAAGGTGAGTTTGACTTAAAAAGTCAAACGGGTAAGAAGTGGGATATGACCAGTTTACAAGAGATAACCAAACACCCCGTTAAGTGGGAAAAACACTAGATTGACCCCCTTTGATGAGATTATTTTTATGCTTAAACTAAAAACTTTTAACAACTTCCAAATAAGATTGAACAATTATCTAACCATACTCTACAAAACATGAAACAGAAAGAAAGCTTTTCATTGATTTTAAAAAGTTAAATTACAAAAGAGCTTAAAAACTAGAAAACTGAATTTAAACTAAAACTAGGGGGTGCCTTATCATGGCTACAATCAGTCCTATTTATACTACAAGGTCTTCAAGTCTTGGCTTCTTGATGTGTGCTTCTTCAGTGAGATAAAAACCAAAAAAAGTAATTTTGTGCTTTCTTACATCCAATCTTCACCATTAAATAAGTAGGTACCAATGTGGAATTCATCTGAGCCATTGATGGGTCCTTTGTAGCTAAGGATAGCCACAGTGGCACTTCTTGGGAGGAGAAGGAGCTTGTTAGTGGGTTAGGGATTTGGGAAAACCTGGGTAAAAGGATTAAGGTGGATTTGGGTTTTGATGTAGCTGGGTAAAAGGATTACTGGCAGGTTGAGTGTTTTGGGAAGCAGAGAAAGAGGATTAGGGTTTGTGGGGAGTGGTAAAAGGGGCGTGGGTTTTTGTTTGGGCGGGAAAAATGGGGAAGGAGAAGACAGAATATAGTTCTTTGACCGGGTTGAAGAAATTGGGTTTTATTTGAGATGGGTTGGGTTTGGATTAAGGGTCGTGGGTTTAAATGGACTTGGGATTAGTTTTGAACCCATATGAGACTTTAGGGGCTAAAACTGCCAAAACTGAAAATTCAGGGACCATTCGCGTACATTCTGAAAAATGATCCAAGGGTTGGTTTTGCCAATCATCAATAATATAAGGGCCATTTTTGTCATTTTCTGAGACTCCGGGGACTAAACTTGACAATTCTGAAAATCCAGGGATCAAAACTTGTAATTTCTCAAAACTTTTGAAATTTTTCACCAAAGGACTAATTATAACAACTTATGATTTCAAAAGGACCTTTGGTGACTTTTCTTTTAAAATACGTGCTCAGGGACTATTTCTGCCAATTTTTGAAAGTCGGGGGACTGAAACTGCTGATTATGCACACTTTGTTCGTTTTTCATTTGTTTTCAATAATTTTGCATCTGAAACATATAAAACACAATTTTGAGATATTTTCAGTATTTTGATGCATTTCGGAGTGTTTTTAAATGTTTTGCAGTTCAGATTTGACCTAAAATGATGAGTTTTTACACACTCCTCAATCCCCCACACTGAACCGTTGCTAGTCCCTAGCAATCTTTTGAGAAAACTTAATGGATTTGAATCTCTTTACCAAAAGCCATTACTTCTGGAGTAGCCAAATGTTTCAGTTCAAGTAAGAACTATGGTACATTGATAACCATATGATTTTGAGTAAACCACCAGCTTTCAACGGATTTGATTTGTCTTTACCAGAAGCCGTTTGCTTCTGGACTAGCCAACTCTTAGATAAAATATCTTTGGTGAGTCGATTACCAATTATGGTTTTCCAACTGCCTTTACCACAAGCCATAAACTTGCGGGCTAGCCAACTCTTCACTAACTAAAGATATGGTGAGCTGAACACCATACAATTTTGGGCAAATTGCAAGCCGTCAACGGATTTGAGATATCTTTACCAAGAGCCGTTTGCTCCTGGATTAGCCAATCCTTTTGTTTATTAGACATGCAAAACACTTACTCCAAAAAACATTTTGGCCAAAAATGGGGGAATAAGATGGTAATACATATGATAAAATTCGTGAGAATTCCTCCCCACACTAGAAATGAATATTTCCCTCAATATTCAAAGTACCGGCGGTTATGCCGAAACGGAGAACGTAAAAGGGAAATACTATGGCCATTATTTGAATTTTTTTTTTTTTTTTTTTTTTTTTTTTTTTTTTTTTTTGAAACTTTATATACAACAGCGGGGGGCAACTCCCCCACACTAGGGTGGTAGAAAGTAGAAAGAAGTCAGAAATACGGGTGAAAACCCATAAAGTGTGCTACTATTTTTGATTCCCGAGTCGCTAGCTTGACTCGACCCCGTATTCATTTGTTCTTGGGGAAGCAACGTGGAAAACCAATCTCGATCGGACTTTCGTTCACAGTTTTAATAAACATATGAACATCAGAAAGTTCCACACCGACGAGATACAACCGCGGTATTGTTAATAGTAGAAACTATAAAGGATGATACTGGGGTCAAAGATGGTGTCCTCATTCCCGAAAGAGAAAAGGGAAAGAGCAACCACACCATCTGTGAAGAATGGAATAAAGATGTGCATGAGAATGCAAGTCCATTCCTCATCAGTAAAAAGCAAATCACCATTTTTGACATTTTTAAGCTTAGTCTTGAAGTTTTTGTGGTGATTGTCAACAGAATTTCCGGTAGGGAGGGTTGGAAAAGGTTCTTCAATCAACAGATTTTCCAGAAAAAGGATGTCCCCCTCCGAATCAAAGTAAGTATTATCAATTCCTGTTGGAATCGACTCATCACTAAGAAAGGCATCGACTTCATTCCAAAAGTTGTCATCTTCCTCATCCGGAGTGAGAGAAGGGATGGAAGAGTCGGAAATAATAAGACTAGGGGATGATGGCTCATTTTTGAGTAATTCTTCAATGGGAAGAATGTCTCCCATTGGATCACAAACATCATTCTCCAATCCAGATGAAACTGAAGAGAGTTTGGTTTCATTCACAGAGTTAACAATCTCAATACGATAAACTGATTCCGGAGGTGGGACAAGTGGTGTGCTCTTAGAGCTAGCAATTTCCACCACTTCCGATAAAGTCTCCGATTCTAGATCATCATCATCAAGAACACTCTGGACTTCCTTGGTACAACTTTCAAACCATTTGTTTGAACCAGGGTTGATTTTCAAAGCTTTTAGCTCAGCATGTTTTTGGTGACTCCTCTTATCCGTGAAATTTGAGAGTGTTGCATTGATTCTTTTAGATTTTTGATCAATTGTGGCAACACTATGTTTGTATAGAGGTTTGGAGTTCTGGTTGATATTAAACGTGAGTTCTTCGTTGCCAACCCGTATGGTCAACTCTTCAGCAAATACATCAATTAGAGCACGGCTCGTTGTCAAGAAAGCTCTCCCTAAGATGAGGGGAACTCTAGGATCTGCATCAAAGTCTACTATAACAAAGTCAGTAGGAAAGTGAAACTTTCCTACTTTCACCACGACATCCTCGGCTATCCCAAGTGGACGAGTTTGGGTACGGTCCGCTAGCTCGAGTGTCATACAAGTGGATGTAAGTTTAGGAAGAGACAATTTCTTCCATACTGAGAGTGGCATGAGGTTAATACTTGCGCCAAGATCGGCCAAGGCGGAGCATTGAACCATCCCCAAGAAATTACACGGGATTAAAAACCTGCCGGGGTCTTCAAGCTTTTTGGGAAGCTTCTTGAGAAGGGCCGCTGAGCATTGCTCATTGAGAGGGGTTTTATCCATCTCAGATAACTTATCTTTGTTGCTCAGCAAGCCTTTAAGCGTGGATGCAAATTTGGGCATTAGAACGAGAGCATCAACGAAGCTTATATCAAAGTGCAGTTCATTGAAAATTTGGAAATTTTTTTCCATTTGCTCTTTCGTTTTGTCCTTGAGCTTCTCATCATGCAATCTTGATGGGTAAGGAAGCTGACTAGACTTTTGAGCCGGGACGGAAGTCATTTCTGGCTCAGAATTTGTGTTCGGAACTTCGGGTTCCGGACTTAAAGCTTGGACTACCGAAGGTGGGACGTGTGCGGTACTTCGTGGGCTTGAGAAATGCACCTTGTCCGTTGTATCCTTGGTAACTTGACTCATTGCTCCTGGTGGAGGAGGCATTGGAGTCGAAGGTCCATTGTGCGTCTTACCACTACGAGTGGTGACGGCTTTTAACTCGGCATTTGGATTAGGAACTGTATTGCTTGCGAGTCCTCCAGAAGATGACGAAGCTTTGTTCATATTCATGTTCATGAAACTGCTCATCATATTCTTCAACTCATTTGTCTGCCGGGACATTGTGGTATCAATTTCCTTTTTTAGCTCAACTCTCATGTTGTTGATCTGAGTTTGCATTGAACGTATGCTTGACTCAGTAATTTTCATGAAGTCATTTGGTATGGGAGCTTGAGAAGGTTGTTGATAACTTTGCTGATTTGGAGCTTGATATGGTTGGTTGAAATTGTTCCGGTTCTGATTGAAATTTTGAGAGTTATTGAAGTTTTTTCCTTGATTTGGAACAAAACGATTCTGATTGCCATGGTTTTGCATAGGAGGAAAACCAGGTGGTGTCATACCGCTAGGTGCACGGTATTGAGGATCAGCTTGTGGTCGGTATTGATTGTGGTTTACAGAAGCTACGGGAGCTTGGTAAAAAGAAGCATTGGTTGCTTGACAATCATAATACGCGTGTGGACCACTACAAGTTTCACACACCTTGTTCACGGCTTTGATTGGTTCCGGTTTATGAATTTCGCTTTTGATTTCCTTTACCTCTTTCATCATACAACGGATGACGTCCGTTAGAGCGGCTAATAGAGAGGCTAACTCGGAAGAGTTACCGGATGAAGAAGCAGGAGTGTTCAGAATATTGACTTTGTTGCGAGAAATAGGAACTTTTGATTTTATTTCGCAAATCTCAATCACATCTTTAGGCTTACGATTCAAGATATTGCCACCTGCGGCTGCGTTCAAAGAATCTTGATCGTTACCGTTCAACCCATTGTAAAAGATATTAACTTGCTGAAGCTCCGTGAATTCATGATGGGGGCATTTCCTGAGGAGATCTTTGAATCTCTCCCATGCCTCTCCAAAGTTTTCATCGAAATTTTGACGAAATCCAGAAATTTCATTTTTAAGATTAGTTGTCTTTGATGGAGGAAAGAAATAATTGACAAACTTTTGAACAAGATCCTCCCAAGTTTCGATGGATCGAGGGGGTTCTTTTTCCAGCCAAATCCGGGCTGCCCCCTCAAGTGAGAACGGAAATAGCATCAGTTTGACCACTTTTTGTGGCACATCCTTGTAATTGATAGTTGAGGTCAACTTGTTAAACCAACGGATGTGTGCATACGGGTCTTCTCGATCAAACCCGTGGAATTGATTCGTAGACAAAAGTTGGATCAAATGCGTCTTCAATTCAAAGTGATCAGAATTGATTGGTGGTAAAACGATGGCATCTCCATAACCCTCGGTGGGTGCCTGGAGCATTTCCGCCCTAGTTCGTTCGTCTGCCATACTGTTGTTTGGAATAGTATGAATCTCGGGTTCGACTATTCGGGTAGCTCGTCTATGAGAACGTCTTCTAGGAATTTCTACTAGATCACGAAAAGGGCTCAATGATCTAGAAGAACGAGTGCGCATGCACTAGACGTAACTCGAGGAAACAGGAGAATTATGAAAATGGGGAAAGAAAAATCTTTTTGGGTTTTATTGTTTTTTGAAAAGTAAAAGATAATAACAAATCCAATTAAAACAATATCGAGGCAAAACGACAGTGAACTTAAACCAATAATCCCACGTGAAATGATCACTTCTATAAGTAAAACGCACAAAGGAGCGGAGAGACTTTATTAGGTCAGCGCGAAGCTTATTAAAAACCCGTCTCTTTTCAGCCGCAATTTAATGTCAGGCCGTCCTTATACCCCTCACACAGTTTGTTAAACCGATAGAAATAAACCAAAACACGAGCGACACAAAGGCAAGTTTTAAATCTTTAGTTCGGGAACTTATAATGATAACACCTCAGTTGAGAATGTTATATTGATTGTGACTTCTATATTATTTAAAACAACAAGGAAAATCTTTTTGTATTTTTAATCTTTTACATATATATACAAAGAAAAGAAAAATATTTTTGTATTTTTGTATTTTTATAAAAAACAATAACTTCACGAGGAAGGTTCTTCAAGTCACTAATCGCAAAGACTTCACGATATTGTCGCAACACACCTCCCCGGCAGCGGCGCCAAAATTTGATTCGTGTAAAGTGAGTGGTGAAAAACACAATATCAACGTATATCAAAATAACCGTAAAAATTCGACAAATCAACCCTTTAGGAAAAAGGTCAACGTATCAAATCTTACAGGTGTGATAAAAGTGATACCGGAAAAGTGATTTCCCGGGTCGTGTCTCAACGAGGTGTGAATGGAAGGAATCGTTGAGTTTCGTGATTTGAACTTGAATTGGTTTTAATGATTTGTTTGGTTTGAATTACGTTTTCTACGAATTAATTAACGGGAAAGTAATTAAGGCAAGGGAACCCTAATAAGCTACAAATTAACTACTTCTAAGCCTAAGGAATGATAAAACGAAGCTACACTAAGTCCTAGGGTGCAAAAACGTAAAAACGTAAAAACCGGGAAACAACCCGAGCCATAAATGTAAAATTTTTGCAATTTAAGGGCTACGGGTGTGAAATCAATTTTCCTACATTCTACTTGACTAAAAATAATTTTAGAAAAAGACCGGGTATTTTTTTGACTTTTAAAATAATTAATACGAATTAAAAACTATTTTAATCTAATTAATTAATTAAAAATACTAAACCATTTTTGAAAAATCTAAAAAATTCACTACAAGCTCTTGAGATAATACTGATTCTAACAAAAATTTGAAAACAGTGTGTTGATGTGCAAATAAGCAAAAGAGTGCTTAAAACTGAAACAGGCCAACTCCCCTTAACCAATTAAACGTGCAAGTTAAAACTGAAAAAAGTCCCAAGGGCAGTTGGTGTTGGCTTGTTGTGTTGGTGATTTGAACTCAGGGACCAGGGTTCGAATCCCCTTGGTACCCTTTTTTTGAATACTTATTTTTTCTTTTTCTTTCTTTTGCTGCTTCAAGCTTCTAACAAAATAAGGAACTTTTGCAAACACTTTTGTTTTGAAAATTCACAATAAGCTGTATAATCAGCTTATATGTGACTGATTTGGACAGTAAGCAAACAAACACACCTTGGACAGATTTTACCAAACACTCTTTAACCAATATTTGAAGCAAAAATTGAACCAAGTAGATCAATCTAGCATCAAGTAAAAATACAAATAAGGAGTGGGGGTTATGAATAAGCTAAGGATAACTAAACTAAGCTACATTACAAGGATAAACAGTAGGGAGATTAAGCCAAACTAGTGGGAAATCAGTTGGTTGTTGAACTTAAACTATGGGAAATCCTAAACTAATAAATGACCATAAACTTCTAAATTTCACAAATAGCACTAAACGGGTAAGAAAAATAAGCACCTAATAAGCAATATTTAAGCTAAAACTTAAACTAATATACTAGAATATAACTAATAAGCAGTGAAGAAAACCTTGATAAGCTAGAATGAAAAAAAACATGGGTGACCTGTTGCAACTGCAGGCTCACAAACAGCCTAAGGATGCCTGTTTGCAGCTTATTTTTAAGCTGAGAGGTGAGACTCCAAGTAAGGAAAAGCTGCAAAAACAAAGTTAAGCTAGCATAGATGTTGAAAACAACAATTAGGATCCAAGAAAAAGCTTTTATCAGCTTAGAAATAAGCTGAGTTCAGCTTGTGTTGGGCTTCTTTGTTTATTCTGTCAACATATAAAATTGCAGATTTTGAAATGCACTTTAAATCTTTCTTAAGGACATTAACTTGCAAAACAAATTTGACACACATTGAGTGAGGAACATAAGGATTTGAGAAAAACCAATTTTACAAATTTTGGATATCAAACAAGCTACAAAAACAGCTTATGAACAACAGCCTAAGCTGATGTTCTGTGCAGCTCCCAAAAGACAAAAATAAAATAAAATTTTGATTTCACTTGATTCCCATAAAACATTCCAAACAAAACTCAGGCTTGTGAAAACTGATGTCCAACCTAAAGGTGAGTTTGACTTAAAAAGTCAAATGGGTAAGAAGTGGGATATGACCAGTTTACAAGAGATAACCAAACACCCCGTTAAGTGGGAAAAACACTAGCTTGACCCCCTTTGATGAGATTATTTTTATGCTTAAACTAAAAACTTTTAACAACTTCCAAATAAGATTGAACAATTATCTAACCATACTCTACAAAACATGAAACTGAAAGAAAGCTTTTCATTGATTTTAAAAAGTTAAATTACAAAAGAGCTTAAAAACTAGAAAACTGAATTTAAACTAAAACTAGGGGGTGCCTTATCATGGCTACAATCAGTCCTATTTATACTACAAGGTCTTCAAGTCTTGGCTTCTTGATGTGTGCTTCTTCAGTGAGATAAAAACCAACAAAGGCAATTTTGTGCTTTCTTACATCCAATCTTCACCATTAAATAAGTAGGTACCAATGTGGAATTCATCTGAGCCATTGATGGGTCCTTTGTAGCTAAGGATAGCCACAGTGGCACTTCTTGGGAGGAGAAGGAGCTTGTTAGTGGGTTACGGATTTGGGAAAACCTGGGTAAAAGGATTAAGGTGGATTTGGGTTTTGATGTAGCTGGGTAAAAGGATTACTGGCAGGTTGAGTGTTTTGGGAAGCAGAGAAAGAGGATTAGGGTTTGTGGGGAGTGGTAAAAGGGGCGTGGGTTTTTGTTTGGGCGGGAAAAATGGGGAAGGAGAAGACAAAATATAGTTCTTTGACCGGGTTGGAGAAATTGGGTTTTATTTGAGATGGGTTGGGTTTGGATTAAGGGTCGTGGGTTTAAATGGACTTGGGATTAGTTTTGAACCCATATGAGACTTTAGGGGCTAAAACTGCCAAAACTGAAAATTCAGGGACCATTCGCGTACATTCTAAAAAATGATCCAAAGGTTGGTTTTGCCAATCATCAATAATATAAGGGCCATTTTTGTCATTTTCTAAGACTCCGGGGACTAAACTTGACAATTCTGAAAATCCAGGGATCAAAACTTGTAATTTCTTAAAACTTTTGAAATTTTTCACCAAAGGACTAATTATAACAACTTATGATTTCAAAAGGACCTTTGGTGACTTTTCTTTTAAAATACGTGCTCAGGGACTATTTCTGCCAATTTTTGAAAGTCGGGGGACTGAAACTGCTGATTATGCACACTTTGTTCGTTTTTCATTTGTTTTCAATAATTTTGCATCTGAAACATATAAAACACAATTTTGAGATATTTTCAATATTTTGATGCATTTCGGAGTGTTTTTAAATGTTTTGCAGTTCAGATTTGACCTAAAATGATGAGTTTTTACACACTCATCCAGTATTTTAGACAATGTGAAAACTAGAATTGTGGATCTTCAAGACACTGTTAAAACTAAAACCACTATTACACCTAACAACTGGTTCTCTAGTTTTGACACCGAACAAAGAAAGTTTTTTGAAACTCAAATTGCCCCTCAACTGAATGCCATCAGTGCAAGGGTAATTCATTTTGAACAAGCGTTTTTGAAAAAAACAACTGACTTTGTCAAGGACCATAAATCCCTGTTAAAGCAAGCTAATGAATGTGTTGAACAAATCAAAGTTTTGGAAAATTTAAATGATTCTCTCTTCGAAGATGTTCTGACTACTGATATTATGTCCATCATTTTGCAAACATATTCTGTTGAAGATCATGAAAGACTCCAGTATGAGACCTCCGAAATTGTTTCAAAATATGAAAAAGCACTTGAGAAACTTGAAAAAGAAAATATCTCATATTTTAAACAACTTGATCGAAAAACTGAGGAATGCAAGTATGACAAATTGTCGTATGAGCGTGCCTACAATGACATGAAAGCGAAAAATGATCTTTTGAGGGCTCAGCTGGAATGTCAAAAAGGAAAGGCAGTGGATACTAAGATTTCAAAACCATTGACTGAGGAGAAAGCAAATGTTCCCAAACCGGTTTCCAAACCAAAAATGTATGTTTCTATGCCTCCTCCAAAAGTCAATGAGAAAAATATTTTATCAAAACCAGTCACTCCACCTGCCCTACCTAAACATAATGTTGATAAGGGAAAAGTGGTTATCGAGAAACCAAAAGTTTTAGCACCTGGACTTTTTAAGATGAGTACCACTAATGCGTCTGCCTCCACATCTAAAACATATGGAACAAACGACATAAGTTTAGAAAAGCACTCTAAAGAGACTAGGAAAGCTGAAACCACTTCTCTAGATAAACATGTGAATCCTAATGAGTGTGCCTTACCTTCTACAGGACTAGGAAGCACCTCTAGGAGCAGCAGACTAAAGCCTAAGAGCAATACAAGGAACAATAGAGTCTCGCTTGCCTCTAAGAGTAGTAGCTTGAATAAAAAGAAGAAAGTAGAAGAACACCCTAGGAATTTACCGCTTTGTAATAAGAAAGACATTTCATCTGAATGTAATGAACCTATGAAATCTGCTAAGTGTAATGAATCTGTTGAATCTGTTTATTTAACTGGCAAGAAATCTTTAACTAATGTTCATGATGAGTGTGTTTCTAAGAATGAGATTGTTAAGCCTGTTAAGAAGAATGTTCCCAAAAGAACTTATGCTAAAAAGATAGGAAGACTAGTCGCGAGACTTAGGCTTTACACTACTGATAGGGAGCATAATGTTTATTTTAGGGATGACATTTGGAAACCCACGGGTAGAACTTTCACACTCGAGAATGGAAGAATGAGTGATGCACCTGTCTTACCAATAGATGACTTCTATGAGTGTGATCAGGATTTTACCTCTAACCCAAAGGAACCAAAATCAAAACGGTTTCCAAAATCTTCTTCTTCTGTGATTGGGAGGTTATCGAAATATGTCTTTGGATCGTCGACTCGGGTTGCTCCAAGCACATGACCGGGAATCTGAAGCTGCTGATCAATTTCGTCTGGAAATTCATGGGAACCGTACGTTTCGGAAATGATCATGTAGCAGCTATCATGGGTTATGGAGATCTACCTCTTGGAAATTATTTGATCACTCGGGTTTACTATGTTGAAGGGTTGGGACACAATTTGTTCTCAGTCGGGCAGTTCTGTGATGCAGATTTAGAGGTTGCTTTTAGGAAAAATGCTTGCTTCGTTAGAAACTTGGATGGCACTGATCTCTTAACTGGGAATCGTGATACAAACTTGTATGCTATCGACATTAACCAAATGGCCTCTTCATCACCAATATGTCTTATGAGACGAGCATCTGTAACACAGTCCTGGTTGTGGCACAGACGCTTATCCCATCTCAATTTTGACACCATCAACAATCTTGCCAAAGACAACATCGTCAATGGACTTCCAAAGTTCAAATACACCAAGGATCACTTATGTCCATCATGCGAACAAGGAAAAAGCAAAAGAGCATCATATAAACCCAAAACCGTACCTAGTTCGGAAGCAAGGTTGCATATGTTGCACATGGACTTATGTGGCCCAATGAGAGTTGAAAGCATAAACGGGAAAAAGTATATTCTTGTTATCGTCGATGATTATTCGAGATATACATGGGTTAAGTTTCTGAGATCAAAAGACGAAGCACCAGGCATCATCATCACCTTTCTGAAACGAATTCAAGTACTTCTTCAAGCTCCAGTAAGAGTTGTAAGAACAGACAACGGCACAAAATTCACTAATCAGGAGTTAAGAACTTACTTTGAAGATGTTGGAATTACTCATCAGACATCAGTTGTTAGAACTCCACAGCAGAATGGGGTAGTTGAAAGAAGAAATAGAACCCTTGTGGAAGCTGCTCGCACAATGCTAATTTATTCTAGTGCACCGTTATTTCTCTGGGCTGATGCTGTTGCCACTGCTTGTTTCACTCAGAACCGATCCCTAATCCATCCTAGATTCAATAAAACCCCATATGAGCTTGTGAACAACAGAAAACCTGATATCTCTTACTTTCACGTGTTTGGCGCTTTGTGCTATCCGACGAACGACATAGAAGATCTAGGTAAATTGAAAGCTAAAGGTAATATTGGAATCTTCATTGGATATTCAGATAACTCGAGGGCATTCAGGGTGTATAACAGAAGAACTAGGAGGATCATGGAGACGATGAATGTGAAATTTGACGAACTTTCAATAATGGCTTCTGAGAGACTCGCTCTAGAACCCGCACTAAACCGACAGACTTCTGGACACATCAGTTCAGGACTCGTACCTCAAAGAGCTCAATCAACTTCGTTTGACAATCCTAAAGAACAAGAATGGGAGAATTTCTTCGAGTTAATGTTCGATGAATACTATGGTGGAACTTCGACAAATGCATCAAACCATCATTCCGCTGCACCCGCTCAAAATCATCCTCCACCACCAACAGAAGATGCATCTACAACGGTCGAAACCAATGCACCAACTCCATCAACATCATCTACATCTACTCAAGTTCTTGAACCCGTTCTACCAGCAGTTGATGAGCAAAACCTAAACCGAAACGATGCAACGTTAGATGAAGACTTATTTGAAAACCCGTTTGCTACGGAATCAGCTGAATCATCCTCAAGCTTACGAGAAGCATCTAACTCGCATATGTTTAACCAACGGTATCCTTCTACTCTGAAGTGGACAAAAGACCACCCAATTGAACAAGTTATTGGTGAACCTTCAAGGCCAATTCAGACGAGACGCCAACTTGCCACCGATTGCGACTTATGCATTTACCTTTGCTCAATTAGCAATATCGAACCAAAGAACATTCGCGAGGCAATGGCAGAACCCGCATGGATAGAAGCGATGCAGGAGGAACTTCTCCAATACCGTCTTCATGACTCTTGGGAAATGGTTCCAAGACCCATTGACATTCGCGTCATTGATCTTAAATGGTTATGGAAGAACAAAAAGGATGAAGAGATGACTGTAATTCGCAACAAAGCTCGTCTTGTGGCCAAAGGATACAGACAAGAGGAAGGGATAGACTTTGAAGAGTCATTCGCGCCGGTAGCTAGACTTGAAGCAGTCAGGATATTCTTGGCCTATGCAGCTCACAAAAACATCACGGTTTATCGGATGGACATTAAGACCGCGTTCTTGAATGAAACTCTGAAAGAAGAAGTGTACGTGAGTCAGCCAGAAGGCTTCGTAGACATGGAAAATCCAAACTACGTCTACAAACTCAAAAAGGCAATCTATGGATTGAAACAAGCTCCGAGAGCGTGGTATGATGAACTGTCCTCTTTCCTTATCCAAAACAATTTCACCAAAGGAACAGTTGATCCTACCTTGTTTACACAAAAATGCAAAAACGACATTTTGATTGTTCAGATTTATGTGGACGACATCATCTTTGGGTCCACTAATCCGAAACTTTCAAAACATTTTGAAAATCTCATGAAAAGCAAATTTGAAATATCTATGATGGGGGAACTAAAATTCTTTCTTGGTTTACAAATACATCAGTCCCCTCTTGGAATTTTTATAAATCAAGCTAAATACACAACTGAGATTTTGAAAAATCATGGTATGGATAATTGTGACTCTGTTGGAACACCAATGGTAACTTCACCAAAAATTGGAGCCGATTTGTTTGGGGAACCTATTGATCCGAAGAAATATCGGAGCATGATTGGTTCTCTCATGTATCTTACTGCTAGTCGACCAGATATTCATTTTGCTGTTTGCTTATTAGCACGGTTTCAGGCTAAGCCTACCGAACTGCACCTCAAAGAGGTTAAACGGATCTTTCGGTACCTGAGGACATCCATTCACATGGGACTTTGGTATCTGAAGGAATCCGGATTTGATCTAATTGCCTTTTCAGATGCGGACCACGCAGGTGATCAAGTTACAGCAAAAAGTACATCTGGAGGAGCACAATTTTTGGGTGAAAAGTTAGTCAGCTGGTCTTCAAAGAAACAAGATTGCACTGCACTTTCAACCGCTGAAGCTGAGTATGCGTCTCTATCTGCGTGTTGTGCTCAAGTTCTATGGATGAGAACACAACTCACAGATTATGGCTTTACTTTCGATAAAATACCTATATATTGTGACTCGAAAAGTGCCATAGCCATATCATACAATCCTGTTCATCACTCAAAGACTAAGCATATCCGTGTCCGCTATCACTTCATCAAAGAGTATGTCGAAAATGGTACTGTTGAATTATTCTTCGTGAAGACTGATTACCAACTCGCCGATCTATTAACGAAAGCCCTTCCAAAAGAAAGGTTTGAGTATTTAGTTCGACGAATTGGAATGCGAAGCCTAACCCCTGAGGAGTTAGATCGTCTTCTCGAATCTTCTTGAAAATGATTTTCCAAAAAGCTTCGCTGTAAATATTTTTGAAAAACAAAATACAAAATTTGAAAAACCATCAAAAGTAAAATATAAAAATATAAAACTTTCAAAAAATACAAAAACAATATAAAATCAAAAATCCAAAAATATTCTTCTCACGACATGTCTCTTGTATAATCGATATTCTGTACGTTTCTAGAAATGTCATTCAACAATGATACGGGCATGTACAGATGCTTGAGCGAGAGTTCTTTAATTGTTTTCTAAAACATGTCGTTTCTCAAAAATTCTTCATAATAATGGCTTTCGTATACATCAGTACGAAACCCAGACCGAAATGATGACTTTTGATTATTTTTACAAATCAAAACTCGCGCCTTTAAAGAAAAATCAAGTGTACGCTTCAGTGCACTACATTTAAAAATGGTGAGAAATCATCATCATCTAGAGCACCTTTTCAAGATTGTTCAAAAAGATTTTCAAAATCTTTCAAAATATTTTGTGCTCAAGATAACTCCCTCTAAAACCCTTTAATTGAATATGCTTTATCAAAGGGGGAGTATAAAAACAAAATGTTCCTAATTCATGCTTAAATCAAATCCGTTTGTCTCCCCAAAAGATTCTAAAATGTTTTTTAATCCGTTGATATAAAAAATATCACATATATGCTATTTTTGAGGGGGAGGAGACGTGATTAAAATGTGATCAAAATCGTTGTTTGAATCTCAAAATGAGCTCGACTCAGACGGAACCAATGAATTGACGAGGAATCATGTATCATCTCGAGAAACTTTCTATGGACTTGACCAGGACGGGTAATAATTTCAAGCTAGTTCTCTAGTGATGTAAACGTGTCTCGAATAGGTCTTGTTCATTTAAAGTTGATCAATTCAAAAAGTGCGAACTCTACCCTCTATGTGCAGATTTCTGTCAAAACTTATAGGCACATGTGAAGGGGGAGTGTTTCTGAAAATATAAAACTCACGGAGTGTTTCAAACATGTTTTCTATCATAAACACTCTGAGAGATTTTCAAGAAAAATGGTTTTATGGCAACAATAGGACAGTCATGGAGTTATAACTAAGAATAGGAAATTCGTCCTATGATCCGCCAGAGCCGGAGGGATCTACCCAAGGACATCACAAATAGTTAGTATTAGAAGTCCTTAGGAATGATTGAAAAAAGGATTAATGTAAGAAAGGAGAAAGAAGGGGTTGAAGAATTAAAAAGAAAATGTAATGAAAAAGGGTGAAAAAAAATAGCCCTCCATATTCAACCTTAGGGCAGAAACCGGGTTCAATACATATGCTACTAGTTGTCACTAGATGACACTGGTATTGAAGACAAAGACTTCATGGACCCAGTGACGCACTGCACTAAACCTTCTAGCCACTCAATTCCTCTTAAAAGGGATTTGTTTCATTCTCACTGGGAACCCTACATAATCTATTGACTTTCTCTTAGAGATCGTTGGTATTGAAGAAGGAGACCCTCTCCCTAGTCTCCGCTCAGGAAAACCAAAATGCACTATTGAGTCTAGAGCCACGAGATTCATAAAAAGATCTCTTAGGAATACTTGACATTTAATCACTTGATGATCAACATATAAGATCATCAGTGGTTCATATCGAGTCCTTCACAGATCTTAGCAATCTGTCGAGAACATTTATGAGAAGTTTTACAACTGTAATCTTCAATGATTGAATGGAAATTCCTGCCAGGGTCAACTTCAAACAGCCCTGACAGCAGGTCACTTCGGTAATTCTCCGTGGATTACGCTTAGTGTGTCTCAAACGGTCTACAGTCGTGGGGTGATGCTTCGGTGTACCTCAGCGACTCATATGAACTGTAGGTGTATTTCGGTACATCGCGTTATCTCACTTGTGGGACTCCAGTTCAGGAACGGCCTCTGTGAGAATTAGAGAAGTGTTTTCACACTATGCTGTTAACACCCTCAAAATTCAAACTTGTAAGTGCCGGAATCTGCTTATTACTAACCTGTTTTATGTTTTCTTCTTATGGAAGCTCCGGAGTAGATGGATCGTGCAGATTCGCCACATGCTCATACCAACAACACGTGAAAGTTCTCATCATAATCAAAGGCTACTCAAAGTTAAAGATGATTCTTCATCTATGTCAAAGAATCTACAAAGTGTAAAGACTCGAGAACTTCATCATTGGAAACTCAAAGTCAAATAGAAGTGTGAGCATGGTGGATAAAGACGTAGAGATACCTAACCAACGAAGTTGACAACGACAGACAACCACATTATCTGATCACAAAGCATAAAGGAACAAAGAATCAAGACTATTCAATATCTACACGCAAAGTTCAAGCTCGAGAAAAGTAAAGACCTAATCAAGTGGAGCATCGTTTGAATGACCACCCCTTAGGGGGAGATTGTTAGCCTTAATTGTTTTATTAGAAGCGATGGTCATTCACGTTTAGGAACTTTGTAATGTGTGTTAGATATCGTGATAGAATAGTCAACGGGCTCGTGGACTGGGCTAATCTAATTGGTTAAATGTTACGTGTATGCTAAGCCGTGTATAAGCTTAAGCATCCCAAGCCCAATCCAAGTCCACGAAAAGCCCAAGTAAAGCCTTTAGGGCAACAAACCTCTTGTACTATAAATACCCCTCAACTGGTCATTTGAGGGGTGTGCTTGAAAGTGTGTGTGTGTGTGATAAGTGTCTAAATACTCATCATTTTTGTACAATCTAAACTGCAAAATCATCTGAAAACACTCAAAAATGCATCAAAATGATGAAAATATCACAAATCAGTGTTTTATGTGTTTTAAATACAAAAATATCAAAATCAGATGAAAAATGATTCAAGTTTGCAAAATTCGCAGTTTTAGTCCCCCAAGTTTAAAAAGTTGTCAAATCTAGTCCCTGGAATTCAAAATTGTGGAATTTTATCATTCAAGGTCCCTGAAATATTCTAAGTTGTTAAAAATGGTCCTTGAATGATTCTTTGGTCAAATGGCAGAAAAGGTCCCTAAACTTTGAAAAATTGCAAAAGTAGTCCTTGGATATTTCAAAATGAAATTTTATGCAAAAAGGGTCCTTGTACTATCAAAGTTTGTCAAGTTTGGTCCTTGTAATAAGTTTGTAAAAGTGTCATGTTCAGTCCCTCAAGTTTGGAGAAGTTGCAATTTTAGTCCTTGTGATACTATCAAACCAAACCGGACTCTTTTAATATTAAAAGCCCAAATCCAATCCATGGCCCAATGCAATATCCAAGCCCAACAAACTTGACCCTTGACCCCTTGAGCTAGGTCAAAATACATTTTGATCCCTGTCACAATCTATTTTGGACCCCTCCCACGTTATTAATAGCCGGTCAAAGAAGTCAAACACTGGCCCTGTTCATCCCTTACCTCGTTTACCCGCCAAACCAAAAACCAGGGTAGTTTTCCTTGATTTTCTCTATCCACCCCCTCCACCTGTCTTCCAACTTGTATACCTTGTCCCCTCCACCTCCGCTAGCACAAAAAAGCTTTAATTGACTCAAACCTGCTCAAGAAGAAATTGGCGCCAAAAATCCAAATGTATGGTTCTGATGATTTTGGCCAATCCAATGGCTCAGATGAAGTGGGAATGAATCAGAGGTCAACAAGGAGTCATAAAAGTCATTATAAAAAGGAGGAGAAGCAATGTATCAACAGATCTAGCATAACTTAGTTTACTTAATGTCGTTTTAGCTTAAACTCTATTTTCAGTGTATGTTTTAACTTAAAAGCTTTGTATTTCAAGTATTTAGTGTGTAATAACTCTTTTTAAGTTATCAATTTCAGTTTCAATTCAAATTTCCAGTTTATGAAATTTTCCTTTAAAAAATCTCATATGATTCAAATGTTGTTGTTAGTTGATGCTATGGACTGAGTAAGCACACATAAGCTCCTAGATAGCTTCTAAAAGCTATTAGATATCATAAAATCCAGTTTAGAATCAAAAACAGAAAAATCACAAAAATACTCATAAATAGTTGAAAATTCAAAAATCCCATGAAAATGGTGTTCACAGCTGGAGCAGGGTGAATTTTGGATGGCCTTGGGTTAGTGGCTTAGTGGTAAGCCTATAGGAGTGTTCTTGGTTCCTCGTTCTGTGATTTCAGTTGGATAGCTTTTGTAAGCCTTTTTGTTCATTTTTGCATTTCACTGCTTTAGTTGTTTAGTAGTTGTAATTTGTGTTTCTTAGTGTTCATTAGTTGGAGTTAAGTGTATTTAAGTATTAAAATCAGTTTGTTGTTCTTTTAAATTTGTAGTTTATAAAAATTCATTTTAACAGTTTAAATAGCATATAGATCATTATTGAGTTTTATGTTATTATGGTTGTTGTTTAATGCTTATTTAGTGTTAATACATGATATTATAAGGTCTGTAATAAGTTTCATGGTTTTAATCTGTGATTTACTTTGAAAAAGTTCCAAAACAGTCAATAAAGGGTGTTTGGATTTGCCTGTTTAAACCGTAGCAGGTGTTGTTTGTGTTGTTTGTTTGTGCTTGTTCTGTGTTACATACACACCTAATAACTCAAAGAAACCAAGAAAACCAGTGCTTGTTACATCAAAAGTCAAAATTTCATTTTATCACATCCTTGTCATTCACTGTTGGATTTTCATGATCCTTGATCATGATTTTGTATTCATAAGTTGTTAACATTGCTCAAATCAGTCTTATTACACCTTAAAACAACATAATCAGTAAGTAGTAGTGATCAAATGTTCATAAAATTCAAACTCATCTAGTTTTTATAAAAGTCAAAATTTTCATTTGGTCGTTTTTGATTAAAAAAGATAATTTCACTGTGTGTTTAATAGTGAGATTTAGCTTAAAAGCTTTTTGGGTTATCAAAGTTTAGTTGCTAATCTAAATTAGAAAAATACTAGTTCTCTTTCAATCAGCTTATAAAGTGCTTTTTAACTATCTTATTTTGAATACCTTGTCTGAAATGGTGCCCTATGCACAGTGAGTGGTACCATCTTGATAAGCTCACAAATAGCTTATTAGTTGGCCTAGTCTTGTGATTTTTGGTTTTTTGGGTAGCTAACCTAGCCACCTTGAGAACCCAAGTTTACTTTTTCAAATTCTAGCTTGTTAGATAGGGCTGCTAGTGGCTTTTGTTTTTGGCCAACACTCAGTATCAACTGGCTCAGCTTAAGCTGAGCAGTGAACTGGTCCCACTTTCATAAGCTCACAACAAGCTCTCTAGTTGTCCCCAGCTTATCATCTTTGGCTTTTTGGGAAGCCAACTAGCTCATCTTGACACCTCAAGGCTTGTTTTGAGCTTTTGAGCTTATTTGCTTAGCTTAATTTACCCTTAAACATAGCTGCAGGCCTGTTTGGTTGAGTAGTTTAGTCTTATTTACTTATTTGCTTATTCCAGCTTTTCAGTGTGCCTATTTGTGTTTTCTAGCTTAGTATTAGTAGCTTATAGCTTGTTTTAGCTTATTCCACTTTTGTTTTCAATCTGTAAGCTTGTTTGAGCTTATTTCATCATAATAAGCTCATTAACAAAACTGTTGAGAATTTTAGCTTATAAATCTGCTTATTTTTTATTTGTAAAATTTTTTTCTTTGTAAAAGTTTCATATTTTAAGTAGTTAAACAGTTTTCAAAAAGAAAATCCAGAAAAACTTCATTTTTAAAACAGTGATAGTGTTTATTTAATAGGTTTTAGCTTTTTGATTTTTCTTTTTAGCTTATTATTAAGCAAATCTTGTTTTTATACTTTTCTTAGTTTTCTGTCATCTTAAGTTATTTTTAGAAAAACTTTCATATTTTTCTCTCTCTCTTTAGTATTTATTATAATTTTAAATAGTTAAAAGTATTAAATAATTAATAATAAATAATTAAAAAGCATTAAAAAATATCTTTTCAGTTCTAAAATTAGTTTTATCATATTTTAGATTTTTCCAAGTTAAAATTTTATTTTTTCAGGTTTATTTTATATTTTCTAGTATTTAAGTGTATTTTAAATAATAATTAATTAGTAATAAATATATAAAAACTGTAAAAAATGTATTTTTAGTTTTAAAATTAGTTTTATAATATTTTAGATTTTTCTCAATCATAATTTTATTTTTCTAGCCTTATTTTGTATTTTCCTTTATTTTAGGTCATTTTTAATAGTTTAAAATAGTTTTTAGTCAATAATAATTAAATAAATAGTTTTAAAAATAATTTTCTTTTTCTAATAATTTTCTTTTATTTTTAGGATTCTAAAAATGTCATTTTCATATTTTTAGGTCTTTTATTTCTTAGATCTCACTTTTTATTCTGTACGTTTACGTAGTTTTTTAAAACGTACGTGTTTTAGTTTCTTTCTTCTGATTGTTGTGCTTTCCAATTCTGTTTTCAAATACATTCCAATCAATCAGTAGTGTAATAATTCATCAAATCCTTTACTGATCACTATCCTTAGTGATCATTCTATCATCTGATCAAGTGTTTACACACCATTGAGTCTCCGTGGGACTTAACGACCCGGGAATTCATTATATTCTCTGATCTTCATTGTATTGGTCTCTGAGCAGTTTTTAGTTTATTACGGTTAGCCATTCATAAGTGGCTAGCTTGTGTGATATAGCTTGACTGTGTTTTCAGGGACCAACCAAATTTTGGCGCCGCTGCCGGGGAGGCTTTAGCGTGTGTTAAACCATTTTCAGACCCATTCTTGCACGTATACCATCTATTGTAAAAAGTTTTTTGTAAAGTTATAAAAATTTCAAAAAGTTCATTAACACTTTTCCTAAAGTGTTAACAAACCCAAAAAAATATAAAACAACAAAACAATCGTAGCGTTTTCTATCTTGTATTTTCTTTGAGGTGATTCTTAAAGAGATACGATTTGGTTAAACGAGACGATACCAAAAATATTGTCCAAAAGTTTTTAAACCCATCTGCACAAATCATTACCTACGTCTTTTTAGTTGTACTTAATTTATACATAAAAATCAACCACCGCAAATCAAGGCAGTACACCTACTAACTGGGGGTGTGACCATAATAAGTTCCCGAAAAACAGATTTAAAACTTGCCTTTGTGTCCTTGTGATTTGGTGTACCTTTTTCAAAGAAGCCATTTCATTTGTGATTATTGGTTAAGTTCACTTGTCATTTTGCCTCGCATTTGTTTTGAAAATTGATTTTTATACTTAGTGCATGCGCACTCGTTCTTTCAGTTCTACAAGTCCACTTTCTGAGCTTGGAAACATTCCTCGTAGACGTAGAGGACGTTCTGCTCCTTCAGCCGTGACTGAGGAACGTCTACCACCACCACCACCTGTCGTAATGGCAGAAGATAAGCCCATGAATGAGCTTCTCCAAGCACCCATCGAGGGTTACGGAGATGCTATTGTTGTCCCAGCCATCGTGGCTGACACCTTCGAGCTCAAAACCGGGTTGCTTAATCTAGTAACCCAAAGCCAATTCTATGGTTTTGAGCGGGATGATCCTCATGCACACATTCGATGGTTTAACAAGATTGCATCTACCATCAAGTACAAGAATGTCCCACATGAAGCTATCAAGCTTCTTCTGTTCCCATTTTCTCTAGAGGGACAAGCCCGAAATTGGCTTGAGAAACAACCCCCTCATTCTATTGAGACATGGGAAGATCTTGTCACCAAGTTCGTTAACGAGTTCTATCCTCCCTCCCGAACCACAAGTCTTAAGAATGAGATAATGAAATTTTCTCAGAGATTTGATGAATCATTCGGGGAGGCATGGGATCGTTACAAAGAATTGCTTCGCAAGTGTCCGCATCATGGTTTTACCGAATTAATGCAAATGGATACTTTCTATAATGGTCTCAACCAAACTAATCAAGACTCTTTGAATGCCTCCGCGGGAGGTAATTTCCTGAGCAAGACCACAAAAGAGGCCTTGCAAATCATTGAGAACAAATCTCAGGTCCGCCCTTTCCGAGCAAAGACATATCAGTCTCATGCTGGACCTTCTTCTTCTTCATCTTTTGTGAGTACATCTAGCACCGATGCTAAGATTGACAAACTCACAGATATTGTTCAAGCTTTGGTTCTTGCTAACCAAAAGAAAGTGACCTTCACTCAGACACCAACACATGGTGAAGTGAAGAAAATCGAGAGTTGTGTTACTTGTGGTGGTCCTCATGCATACTACAATTGTACTGCCACTGATGGTAGTCCATTTGAAGCCAATGCTCTAGCCGGTAGTTCACATCAGGGAGGTAATCAATACCATCCTCAAAATGAACCACACTACCGTGCTAACGCTAATCAGGCACCACCCGGTTTTAACCAGAATCATAACATGCAAAACCGGAATCAGAACCAACCTAGAATGAACCAAGGTTATCAAAACCAAGGTAATTTCTATCCCGGACCAAATCAAGGTTTCCAACATCAAGGGAACCTTAATCAAAACAACTTCAATCGAGGGAATCAATTTCATGGGAATATGAATCCTAATCAAGGAAATTTTCAAAACCAAGGCCCTAATCCTAATATTAGAGGCCAGAATTTTCCTAATCCACCTCCCGCCATTGTTCCAATTGGACCATCATCTGATGAGCTATTGAAACAATTCATGAAGTCCCAAGATGAAATGAACAGGTTGTTGGTCAGTCAGATTGCTGATCTTAAGAAGTCTTTAAATGATCAACCCTCGGGCTCAGGAAAACTTCCGAGCAACACGATCGCTAACCCGAGGGGCGATGCAAAGGCGATCACAACCAGAAGTGGTGTTTCATATGATGGACCTGCTATGCCTACTACCTCTTCTTCTTCTTCTCTCCCAAAGGTAGTAGAATGTGAACCTAAGACACACAATGAACCTACGACTCCAATGCCTCCTCCACTAGGAGAAATGAGTCAAGTTACCAAGGATACAATGGAAAAAGTGCATTATTCAAGCCCACGAAGTACCGCACACGTCCCACCTTCGGTAGTCCAGCCTCAAGTTGTCCAGAAACCCAAGTCAGATCCAGGAGTTGTTTTTGAACCTCCTGTAGCTCCTGTTGAAAACCAGAAATCCAAATCTTCTATTCCTTACCCATCACGTTTGAATGAGCAAAAGCTCCGCGAAAGAGCCAGTCATCAAATGGACAAATTTTTTCAAATTTTCCAAGAGTTACATTTTGACATAAGCTTTGCGAATGCTATCATGTTGGTGCCCAAATTTTCATCAACTCTCAAACACATGTTAAGCAATAAGGAAAAGCTGATTGAAATGGCAAAAACTCCTTTGAACGAGAACTGCTCAGCAGTTATCTTGAAGAAGCTTCCTGAGAAACTTGGAGATCCTGGAAAATTTCTCTTACCTTGTGTATTTCCAGGAATGGTTGAATGCTTTGCCCTAGCAGATCTTGGTGCAAGCATCAATCTGATGCCTTATTTAGTGTGGAAGAAACTTTCTCTTCCGGAACTTAGTCCTACATGCATGACTCTCGAGCTTGCAGATCGTTCCATATCCCGTCCTCTTGGCATTGCCGAGGATGTATTTGTGAAAGTAGGAAAGTTCCATTTTGCAGCTGACTTCGTGGTTGTTGATTTTGATGCCGATCATCGGGTTCCTCTCATTGTTGGTCGAGGATTCCTGAGAACGGGCCGTGCTCTCATTGATGTATTTGAGCAAGAAATCACATTACGTGTTGGTAATGAAGCTGTCACCTTTAACCTTGATCAAACTTCAAGGTACTCCGCAAACTATGTTTCTGAGTCGGTTAACCGAGTAGATATCATTGATGTTGCTACTGAAGAGTACTCTTAAGAAGTTCTTGGTTACTCTCATAATTCTGTGAGTGGGGATCCCACCACATCTTCTCAACCTATCATAGCCAATTCTACCCCTTCTATCACTCCTTTTGAGGGAAGTGACTCCATCTCGGAAGAGATTGAAGCATACTTGGCTAGTGATTCTGTTCCGTGGGAAATTGATCATGCTCCAATTGACATTGAGGGGGACATACTTCTCATTGAGAAGTTGCTTAATGATGATCCATCATCAACCCCTCACCCTAGTGATTCAATCCCAGATGAGATTAATCAAAATGAGATTAATCTGGAGGGAGATATTCTTCTAAAGAAGTTGTTAAATCAGGACACTTCTCCTCCTCTCCCTCCCGTCAAGCTTCATAACAAGGAAGTCAAGTCAGTTGAGAAAACTGAAGAATTTCCTGAGGTTGAGCTTAAGGACTTAACTCCTCATCTCGAGTATGCATTTCTTGAGGGCGATGATAAATTACCCGTCATTATTGCTAGAGATTTGAGTAAAGATGAAAAAGCTGCTCTCATAAAAATCTTTAAGTCACACAAGCAAGCAATTGCTTGGAAACTCTCCGATATTAAGGGTATCAACCCTGAGTTCTATACTCACAAAATCTTGATGGAGGCTGACTTCAAGCCAGCAGTTCCACATCAGAGAAGAGTAAATCCAAAAATCCATGATGTTATCAAACAGGAGGTTATCAAACTTCTTGATGCAGGATTGATTTACCTGATCTCAGATAGTCCTTGGGTTAGCCCAATTCACTGTGTTCCTAAAAAGGTGGCATTACTGTTGTCACAAATGAAGATAACGAGTTAATTCCAACTCGATTGGTTACGGGATGGCGTGTGTGTATTGACTATCGTAAGTTGAATGACGCCACCCGTAAAGACCATTTTCCTCTACCCTTCATGGACCAAATGTTTGAGAGATTAGCAGGGAACGAGTACTATTGTTTCCTTGATGGTTTCTCGGGTTACTTTCAGATTCCCATTGATCTACAGGATCAAGAGAAGACCACATTCACTTGCCCATACGGAACTCTTGCCTACAAACGTATGCCTTTTGGCTTATGCAATGCTCCTGGCACGTTCCAACGATGTATGATGGCCATTTTCCACGACATGATCGGGGAAACAATGGAGGTGTTTATGGATGACTTCTCGGTCATTGGGGATTCGTTTCAAACATGTCTCTCCCATTTAGATAAAATGCTTCAAAGATGTGAAGACACCAATCTTTGTCTAAACTGGGAGAAAAGCCACTTTATGGTCAAAGAAGGCATAGTCCTTAGCCATAAAATTTCAAAAAATGGGATTGAGGTAGACAGAGCAAAAGTCTATGTTATTGCTAAATTGCCTCATCTTACCACTAGGAGTTTTTTAGGTCATGCCGGTTTCTATCGTAGATTCATACAAGAATTTTCCAAAATCGCCCGGCCTATGACCCATCTTCTTGAAAAGGATGCTCCTTTTATCTTCTCAACTGAGTGCATCATAGCTTTTGAAACATTAAAGAAAAAGCTTACTGAAGCACCCATTCTCGTTGCTCCCGACTGGGATTTGCCTTTTGAGCTCATGTGCGATGCAAGTGATTTTGCTATCGGTGCAGTCTTAGGGCAACGTAGAAACAAGCATTTTCAGCCTATCCACTACGCAAGTAAAACTATGACTGAAGCCCAAACTCATTACACCACCACAGAAAAAGAGCTATTAGCCGTGGTGTACGTGTTTGAGAAGTTTCGGTCGTACTTAATCTTGACCAAATGTGTAGTGTATACGGATCACTCGGCTCTCAAATATGTCTTTGCAAAACAAGATGCAAAGCCGAGACTACTCCATTGGATTCTCCTCTTGCAAGAATTTGATATCATTATACGTGATAAAAAAGGAGCTGAGAATCTAGCTGCTGACCATCTGTCCAGATTAGAAAACCCCCACCAAGATGTTTTCGAGAAAAAGGAAATAAATGAAACATTTCCTCTCGAGACACTCAATGCGGTTTCTTTTCGTGGAAATTCTATTACCCCATGGTTTGCTGACTTCGCAAATTACCATGCGGGTAACTTCATTGTGAAAGGGATGTCGACCCAACAGAAGAACAAATTCTTCAAGGATGTTAAACATTATTTCTGGGACGACCCCTTCTTATTCAAAATCTGTGCGGATCAAGTCATCCGGCGGTGTGTTTATGGACAGGAAGCTATTGACATTCTCACAGCTTGCCATGCTGGACCCACCGGGGGCCATCATAGTCCAAACTACACCGCCAAAAAGGTGTTTGATTCCGTGTTTTATTGGCCCACTATCTATAAGGATGCCCACGATTTTGTCAAAACCTGTGACGCTTGTCAATGTCATGGAAATATCTCTCAAAGAAATGAAATGCCACAAAATGCCATTCAAGTTTGTGAGATATTTGACATCTGGGGTATTGACTTTATGGGGCCATTTCCATCTTCTCGTGGAAACAAGTACATACTCGTGGCTGTTGACTATTTGTCAAAATGGGTTGAAGCAAAAGCTTTACCTACCAATGATGCCCGAGTTGTTGTGAAATTTTTAAAATCTCTTTTTGCCAGGTTTGGAACTCCGAGAGCTATAATCAGTGATCGTGGCACACATTTTTGCAATGACCAATTTGAAAGAGTCATGCAAAAGTATGGTGTTACCCACCGTCTCTCTACTGCATACCACCCCCAAACAAGTGGGCAGGTGGAAGTTTCCAACCGTGGTATAAAAAGAATTCTTGAAAGGACAGTAGGCGAAAATCGTGCATCCTGGTCGGATAAGCTAGATGACGCACTCTGGGCCTTCCGTACAGCTTACAAAACACCCATCGGGTGTACTCCATACAAGCTAGTGTACGGAAAGGCATGTCATCTTCCGATTGAGTTAGAGCACAAGGCATACTGGGCCTTAAAGCATGCAAATTTCGATATTCAGACAGCTGGTGATCACAGAAAAGTTCAAATGAATGAATTAAATGAACTCCGTGATCAAGCATACGAGAACTCTTTGATCTATAAGCAAAAGACAAAGAAGATTCATGACTCTAAAATCAAGAACCGTGTTTTCAACGTTGCTGATCGAGTCCTTCTTTTCAATTCAAGATTGAAGATATTCTCAGGAAAGCTTAAGTCCCGTTGGTCTGGTCCATTTACTATCACTAAGGTTTATCCTTATGGTACCATTGAGTTATCTCAGCCTGATGGTCCAAATTTTAAAGTAAATGGTCATCGAGTGAAGCATTACTTTGGAGAGGACATTCCTCCTATGGTTGTCCCGGATTTACAAACTTTCCCCATGAACTAATGAATGCGGGGATCGAGTCAAGCTAATGACTCGGGAATCAAAAACAATAAGCACCCACCATATGGGTTTTCACCCATATTTCTGTCTTCTTTCTCTGTTCTACCACCCTAGTGTGGGGGAGTTGCCCCCCGCTGTTGTATATAAGTTTTCTAAAAAAAAAAAAAATCTCTTTCAAATAATGGCCGTAGTATTTCCCTTTTACGTTCTCAGTTTCGGCATAACCGCCGGTACTTTGAATATTGAGGGAAATATTCATTTCTAAGTGTGGGGGGGAATTCTCACGAATTTTATCATATGTATTAACACCCAATTCCCCCGTTTTTGGCCAAAATTTTTTTTTTGGAGTAAGTGTTTTGCACTTACTCAATTGGTTATCAGTCCGCCTTGTCTAATAAACAAAAGGATTGGCTAATCCAGGAGCAAACGGCTCTTGGTAAAGATTTCTCAAATCCGTTTATGGCTTGCAATTTGCCCAAAATTGTATGGTATTCAACTCACCATATCCTAAAAAGTGAAGAGTTGGCTAGCCCGCAAGTTTATGGCTTGTGGTAAAGGCAGTGGAAAAACCATAATTGGTAATCAACTCACCAAAGATAATATTGATAATTTATCTAAGAGTTGGCTAGTCCAGAGCAAACGGCTTCTGGTAAAGACAAATCAAATCCGTTTACAGCTTATGATTTGCTCAAAATCATTTGGTTATCAGTGTACCAAGGTTCTTACTTGAACTGAAACATTTGGCTACTCCAGAAGTGATGGCTTTTGGTAAAGAGTTTTTAAAATCCATTAAAGTTCTAAAACATTGCTAGGGACTAGCAATATCTTAGTGTGGGGGATTGATGAGTGTCTAAATACTCATCATTTTTATACAATCTAAACTGCAAAATCATCTGAAAACACTCAAAAATTTATCAAAATGATGAAAATATCACAAATCAGTGTTTTATGTGTTTTAAATACAAAAATATCAAAATCAGATGAAAAATGATTCAAGTTTGCAAAATTGGCAGTTTTAGTCCCCCAAGTTTAAAAAGTTGTCAAATCTAGTCCCTGGAATTCAAAATTGTGGAATTTTATCATTCAAGGTCCCTAAAATATTCTAAGTTGTTAAAAATGGTCCTTGAATGATTCTTTGGTCAAATGGCAGAAAAGGTCCCTAAACTTTGAAAAATTGCAAAAGTAGTCCTTGGATATTTCAAAATGAAATTTTAAGCACAAAGGGTCCTTGTACTATCAAAGTTTGTCAAGTTTGGTCCTTGTAATAAGTTTGGAAAAGTGTCATGTTCAGTCCCTCAAGTTTGGAGAAGTTGCAATTTTAGTCCTTGTGATACTATCAAACCAAACCGGACTCTTTTAATATTAAAAGCCCAAATCCAATCCATGGCCCAATGCAATATCCAAGCCCAACAAACTTGACCCTTGACCCCTTGAGCTAGGTCAAAATACATTTTGATCCCTGTCACAATCTATTTTGGACCCCTCCCACGTTATTAATAGCCGGTCAAAGAAGTCAAACACTGGCCCTGTTCATCCCTTACCTCGTTTACCCGCCAAACCAAAAACCAGGGTAGTTTTCCTTGATTTTATCTATCCACCCCCTCCACCTGTCTTCCAACTTGTATACCTTGTCCCCTCCACCTCCACTAGCACCAAAAAGCTTTAATTGACTCAAACATGCTCAAGAAGAAATTGGCGCCAAAAATCCAAATGTATGGTTCTGATGATTTTGGCCAATCCAATGGCTCAGATGAAGTGGGAATGAATCAGAGGTCAACAAGGAGTCATAAAAGTCATTATAAAAAGGAGGAGAAGCAATGTATCAACAGATCTAGCATAACTTAGTTTACTTAATGTCGTTTTAGCTTAAACTCTATTTTCAGTGTATGTTTTAACTTAAAAGCTTTGTATTTCAAGTATTTAGTGTGTAATAACTCTTTTTAAGTTATCAATTTTAGTTTCAATTCAAATTTCCAGTTTATGAAATTTTCCTTTCAAAAATCTCATATGATTCAAATGTTGTTGTTAGTTGATGCTATGGACTGAGTAAGCACACATAAGCTCCTAGATAGCTTCTAAAAGCTATTAGATATCATAAAATCCAGTTTAGAATCAAAAAAAGAAAAATCACAAAAATACTCATAAATAGTTGAAAATTCAAAAATCCCATGAAAATGGTGTTCACAGCTGGAGCAGGGTGAATTTTGGATGGCCTTGGGTTAGTGGCTTAGTGGTAAGCCTATAGGAGTGTTCTTGGTTCCTCGTTCTGTGATTTCAGTTGGATAGCTTTTGTAAGCCTTTTTGTTCATTTTTGCATTTCACTGCTTTAGTTGTTTAGTAGTTGTAATTTGTGTTTCTTAGTGTTCATTAGTTGGAGTTAAGTGTATTTAAGTATTAAAATCAGTTTGTTGTTCTTTTAAATTTGTAGTTTATAAAAATTCATTTTAACAGTTTAAATAGCATATAGATCATTATTGAGTTTTATGTTATTATGGTTGTTGTTTAATGCTTATTTAGTGTTAATACATGATATTATAAGGTCTGTAATAAGTTTCATGGTTTTAATCTGTGATTTACTTTGAAAAAGTTCCAAAACAGTCAATAAAGGGTGTTTGGATTTGCCTGTTTAAACCGTAGCAGGTGTTGTTTGTGTTGTTTGTTTGTGCTTGTTCTGTGTTACATACACACCTAATAACTCAAAGAAACCAAGAAAACCAGTGCTTGTTACATCAAAAGTCAAAATTTCATTTTATCACATCCTTGTCATTCACTGTTGGATTTTCATGATCCTTGATCATGATTTTGTATTCATAAGTTGTTAACATTGCTCAAATCAGTCTTATTACACCTTAAAACAACATAATCAGTAAGTAGTAGTGATCAAAAGTTCATAAAAGTCAAACTCATCTAGTTTTTATAAAAGTCAAAATTTTCATTTGGTCGTTTTTGATTAAAAAAGATAATTTCACTGTGTGTTTAATAGTGAGATTTAACTTAAAAGCTTTTTGGGTTATCAAAGTTTAGTTGCTAAACTAAATTAGAAAAATACTAGTTCTCTTTCAATCAGCTTATAAAGTGCTTTTTAACTAGCTTATTTTGAATACCTTGTCTGAAATGGTGCCCTGTGCACAGTGAGTGGTACCATCTTGATAAGCTCACAAATAGCTTATTAGTTGGCCTAGTCTTGTGATTTTTGGTTTTTTGGGTAGCTGACCTAGCCACCTTGAGAACCCAAGTTTACTTTTTCAAATTCTAGCTTGTTAGATAGGGCTGCTAGTGGCTTTTGTTTTTGGCCAACACTCAGTATCAACTGGCTCAGCTTAAGCTGAGCAGTGAACTGGTCCCACTTTCATAAGCTCACCACAAGCTCTCTAGTTGTCCCCAGCTTATCATCTTTGGCTTTTTGGGAAGCCAACCAGCTCATCTTGACACCTCAAGGCTTGTTTTGAGCTTTTGAGCTTATTTGCTTAGCTTAATTTACCCTTAAACATAGCTGCAGGCCTGTTTGGTTGAGTAGTTTAGTCTTATTTACTTATTTGCTTATTCCAGCTTTTCAGTGTGCCTATTTGTGTTTTATAGCTTAGTATTAGTAGCTTATAGCTTGTTTTAGCTTATTCCACTTTTGTTTTCAATCTGTAAGCTTGTTTGAGCTTATTTCATCATAATAAGCTCATTAACAAAACTGTTGAGAATTTTAGCTTATAAATCTGCTTATTTTTTATTTGTAAAATTTTTGTCTTTGTAAAAGTTTCATATTTTAAGTAGTTAAACAGTTTTCAAAAAGAAAATCCAGAAAAACTTCATTTTTAAAACAGTGATAGTGTTTATTTAATAGGTTTTAGCTTTTTGATTTTTCTTTTTAGCTTATTATTAAGCAAATCTTGTTTTTATACTTTTCTTAGTTTTCTGTCATCTTAAGTTATTTTTAGAAAAAGTTTCATATTTTTCTCTCTCTTTTTAGTATTTATTATAATTTTAAATAGTTAAAAGTATTAAATAATTAATAATAAATAATTAAAAAGCATTAAAAAATATCTTTTCAGTTCTAAAATTAGTTTTATCACATTTTAGATTTTTCCAAGTTAAAATTTTATTTTTCCAGGTTTATTTTATATTTTCTAGTATTTAAGTGTATTTTAAATAATAATTAATTAGTAATAAATATATAAAAACTGTAAAAAATATATTTTTAGTTTTAAAATTAGTTTTATAATATTTTAGATTTTTCTCAATCATAATTTTATTTTTCTAGCCTTATTTTGTATTTTCCTTTATTTTAGGTTATTTTTAATAGTTTAAAATAGTTTTTAGTCAATAATAATTAAATAAATAGTTTTAAAAATAATTTTCTTTTTCTAATAATTTTCTTTTATTTTTAGGATTCTAAAAATGTCATTTTCATATTTTTAGGTCTTTTATTTCTTAGATCTCACTTTTTATTCTGTACGTTTACGTAGTTTTTTAAAACGTACGTGTTTTAGTTTCTTTCTTCTGATTGTTGTGCTTTCCAATTCTGTTTCCAAATACATTCCAATCAATCAGTAGTGTAATAATTCATCAAATCCTTTACTGATCACTATCCTTAGTGATCATTCTATCATCTGATCAAGTGTTTACACACCATTGAGTCTCCGTGGGACTTAACGACCCGGGAATTCATTATATTCTCTGATCTTCATTGTATTGGTCTCTGAGCAGTTTTATGTTTATTACGGTTAGCCATTCACAAGTGGCTAGCTTGTGTGATATAGCTTGACTGTGTTTTCAGGGACCAACCAGTGTGTGTTTTTCCTTTGGAATATACAACATCTTGTGTTCATCTTTATCTCACATATACACGGTTTTATATCATTCAAGTCACCATCTTTCTCTTTCTTATTTCTAAGCATAACGTTTGTGTTTGTGTTGTTTGTGTTAACGTGGTATTTGTGTTGGGTTTGTGATAAGATTGATAAAACTAAGGTCCTACACCAATGTTCCCAAGTCCGCTTCAGACTCACAAGCTTCTTATGCCTCTCTTCCTAAAAAGAGACGTAAAAGGTCACAACAGTCAGACACCACATCCAAGAAGCAGAAAGGAAAGAAGAAGAAAGTCGAGAAGGAAATTGGTGAAGATACTGAGGTTTCAAATAATAATACAAGGTCAATTGATGAAGATGATGTTGCTCTGCAATGTGGAATCCAGCAAAGCCTAGTAAGTCAGAATGCGAGTGCACCAGTTAGAGGAGTAGTGATAAGAGAGCCTGATCAATTGCCTCAACAAACAACGCCAATCACACAAGACAAGGGGAAAGGGATTCTTGGCATAGAACAAGCTGCACACACGCTCCTTACCTTCTCTTCTTCACCATTAAGAACCACCACTCAATTCGAACTGAGAAAAAGAAGTGCTGAATCTTCAACAACTCAGGAGCCATCTGGATTGGAAAAGGAAACATTTGTATCTCAAGTAGAAAATCCTGTGTCACGTGATACCCAGTATGACCATAATGTTGATGAAATCGTGCTTAAAGACTCACAGAAGAATCCTGAGTCGAAATCTGATGAGACTATGCCCTTGGAAGAACCAAATCTGTCTACCGGTTCTCTATCGTCATTTAAGAACCTAGATACGGAATTCACGTTCGGTGATCAATTCTTAAATGACAAACCCATTGATACTGAGTCTTCCATGCAAGATAATGACAAGGAGGATGCACAATCCATGTTTACTGTCAATATTCAGCAAGACACATCATCAATTCCTCCTATGTCAGCATCTCTACTCACAACCGCACCTCCACCTCCAAAACCTGATCAAGTAACCGCACTTTCACCACGTGAATCTGCAAAGAATCTATCCCTTGAACCAGTGGTTACCGTTGCTGATATGGAAACTCTACCTACTTCACCACCTCTAATTCTTACTTCATATCAACTGCTTGATAAAGCAGTAAAAAGAATTGAAGCTCTTGAAAGGCAACTACCGAAATCTGTTGATTCCCTTGTGGATCATGTCTATAGGTTGGAGCACCTCAACTTTGATGAAGGGGTTGCAGACGCCATTGAAGGCGAAGTTAAGGATGCTGTAGAATGGGCAATGGAAGCTCCACTTCTTAGACGATTCAAGGATCTACCTATTGCTGATATGAGAGATGCACTCTCAGATAAGATGTATGAAGCTAACGAGCATAAGCATGAGGTCCATAAGAAGCTATATGAGGCTCTCGAAGAATCAATTAAGTACGACAATCATGAACAGTTCTTGATTGACATCAGAGAAAAGGAAGCTAAGAAGAAAATGAGGACCATAGTGTTGGAAACATTGCGTAAAGGTCGTAAAGATCCTCCTCCACCCCCACCTCCAACTGGGGGTGCTGGAACTTCTGGAGTTGGTGAATCTTCAAAGACAACCAACACACCTCCACCACCACCTCCATTATCTCCACCAAAACATGCCAATCAATCTTATCCTACCAAAGAGCAAGGTACTCAGAAGAAATCTGCTGCCTGGACAACCATTGACTCAAGGTTCACACCCACAGACACTACAATTCTTGATGATCAAATGGTTCATGAAGAGTCGTATGTCATAGCAGAGTCAGAATCTGATGAAGATGATGCATCCACCAAGCATATTCCTAAGCCATCTAAAGAATATTGGTTTGATGCATACTTGGCAGGTAAACGCACTAGCACATCCAGAGTTGCACCTTCAAGGGATACAATTCAAAGCTGTATTATTGAAGAGAGACCTCTTACTCCAGAACCTTCATGGTTTATCCCAGAGTCTGACACCATTATTCCTGACAACAATTGGGTATCAACTATCACCAATGATTATGAAGTTCCAGCTGAAGACTCTCTTCTGCACTTCACTGGTGATATGGGAAGCTTCATTAGATGGTTTTGTGAACAGAAGAGTATCTCATCCATCACTCCAAGAGATCTTGAAGGACAAGCTTATGAAATTGTCAATGTCTTCCACTCAGATGCCAACCAACTCCAATACCAGATGGAAGAATGCCATAAGATGCTGAATGACCAAGTCAGTGAGCAAATTAGTCGCTTCAATGTAAACAAATCTCTTCCTCTTGGTGGTGAACCTGGTCAGATGACCATACAGGCTGAATTCTTCTTCAATCATGACTTGGACTATCTGTGTGCTCATACTACTGAAAGAAGACCAGTCTTATCAATCTCAAAGATGAAAGCTGCTTCCTACTATGATCAGGGTCTTGAACAAATGGTTCCAGATTAGTTCTGGGCAGACAATGAACAAGAATATGACATCGAGGCTTCGTATGGAATCTCTCATTGGTGGTTCAAGAAAAAGCAATTCTACATTGAGAGACATGCAGCTAAAAAGAGTCGCAAATATGTTAGATCCAAACTGAGAATTTTAAGTGTTGTTCGAGTAGAGGTCTTCCCAATCTATGGCTATGAGTATTTGAAGAAGATCGTTCTTAAAAGAGCAGACCTGAAAGAATATATTATTAAAGAAAACGACTTTAAACATCTTCTGCCAAATGACTTTGAAGATCTTTATCTTCTGAATCTTCAAGGACACCTTGAACACCTACCTGTTCGTGAAAAGAAAGCTCTATCCACCACAGTCAATCTTTGGATTAGAGGCTTAGTCATCCAAAAACGGGTTGAGGACTTTCAACTTGGGATAGAAAGCTACCAGACTCGTGTCAATTTAACAAAGCCTCAATGGGATACTAAAGGACAAGAATATCGTCATGACTATAGAGTGCTTGACACCCCTAGAGCCGTCCTCTTCCATGATAGGTACGGAGCTCGCATGCTGATGAGATTGTGCGAACTCTACAAATTCAGTGATGGGACTCTCAAGATGGTTGAAGAAGAGCTGAACTCCACAGTGAATGAAATCAAAGTTGATCTGAAGCTGAGGAATAGAACTAAATTCTGGACTGATGATGACTTGAAAAGGTGTGAAGACTTCATTGCTGCAATCAGGCGAAGAATTAAGAATCGAATGATCTTCCGCAGTCTTGAAAGTTTTGTTGGTGGCAGACTTCGTGATGGTCATTACAAACTACTTCAAAGAACTGAGTGAAGTCATCTTCCGGAAGTAGTTTATGTTTAGAACTATTTATGTGTATTTTGTGGTGAACAGTCTATAAACAACTATAATGTCTATAATAGTACTAGGTTGTGTGTTGTGGTTTCCCTTATGTATAAAAAGGGAAATTCAGTCTTGTCCACTTCTATCTTATAAAACCAGACACATTTTTCTCCAACAAATACTCTGTTTCATACATATTTAAATCACTTGAGATCCAAAATCTCGAAGGATTTGAAATTTTTGATCGGGGGAGAAAATGTGATATAAATATGAAATATGATAAAAGACGGCCTTTTCAACGTGCATACTGCTCTCTCATATATGCTAAATCATTTTTCATATCTCAAAGCATATATTAAGGGGGAGTATTTCTAATCGAAAAGAAAATCTATATGTTTCATCATAAAATACCTTGATTGATTTTCAATTGGTTTCTTTATGGCGGTGTGATCAATGTGCAGGTTCCTTCTAATATGTGCAAAACATTTTCAAATTTCTATGCACATATTGAGGGGGAGCAAACTTATGAAAACCTCATCCTTCCCAAATATGCTTTATCTACTTGATTTAATCTGGGAAGTGATGCTGATATCTTTTAGAAAATAAGTAATCAAAGAAGATAATTCTTCCTCTTGCCTCCGTGTGCCAAAACGATTTCACATGATGCGCATGTTAAGGGGGAGCTCTTTATTTCTAAAAATATCAAAAACAATTCAGGTACCAAATGCTTTGATTTTATATCACAAGTATCTGAATTGATTTTTCAAATGGTTTTCAATTGGTTCTAATGGCAGATGAACAATACCAAATAGACCGACCAACTTTACTTTGTGTATGGTGATATAAGGATGATAAGGTTAGGTATGTGTTCCCATGATCCGCCAGAACCGGAGGGATCTACCCAGGGACAATCCACTAGATAGTGTAGAACTCCTTAGGTATGATGTAAAAAGGAGAAAAATGAGATATGGGAAGAGTGGGGACTGAGACTGAGCTAGTACTGGAATAAACCCAACAAGGTTCTAGTTATGAAGTCTTGGTAAGCACTGAAGGGGTTGAAGAATGAAAAAGAATTGAATGAGAAAAGGGTGAAAATAAATAGCCCTCCAATTATTCAACCTTAGAGCAGATACCGGGTTCAATTCATATGCTACTGGTGGTTACCAAGGTAACATCGGTATTGAAGACAGGACGTCATGGACCTAGTGACGCACTGCACTTCATCTTCCCAAACCACTCAAGTTCCTCTTAAAAGGAATTGTTTCATTCTCACGGGGAACTGACATTATCTATCAACTTTCTCTTAGATATTGTTGATATTGAAGAAGGAGACCCTCTCCCTAGTCTCCGAAACAGGATCCAAATATGCACAAATTGAGTCTAGAGCCACGAGATCATCAATAAATCTCATTAGGACACTTTCAATGAAGACTCTCTGTTTCACACATTGTGGAAAGAGAGATTATATCTTGAGTCCTAAGCATTATCCTTGTGGTATTGCCAGAACATCTGAGTGATATGATATCATATTCACAATGAAGATGGAAAGCCTTCTGGAGCCAACATCAAACAAGCTCCTGGTAGGTGGCATGTGAGATCTATTCAATAGATCAACCATGTGACAACTAAACAGAAACAATAGGGCGATTCAATCTTTTGAATCAATCCTGGTTCAGGTTATGGATTGACGGATACCTTTGAAAAACCGGTCGTTGTGCTTTAAAAACTCTTTTCTTTAGCACATCGACTGTGTACGAATATTTCAAAATAAAAGGTGTTTATGATTGATAATTGATTTTCATCAAAACCTTCGTTGTATTGCAAAAACAATTTCTATTGAGCGATACACAATTGTTTTTCAAATCTCTTTTCATCAATCAGTGAATCTCTATTCGCTGGTTCACTCACTCCGTGTTGTCTTCTTTGAGACGCTCCGGTTTGAGAACAGCTAGAGCAGCTGTGAAACCCTGTCAAGGAAATTCTTCGGAATTATACCTGATCACAGGCAGTACTTGTACTAATCAACGGGGAACTGTGGACCGTGTACCTCAATTCAACGAAAGTGATCAAAGACACTTTCGTGCGCTTTATTGCTAAATGTTTTATGCAGGTACGCCCGATGTTTGCAGCTGATCAGAATGAACCTGTCAATCCATAGCCGCATGCTCACACAATACATTCATCTCTAAAGAAATCATGATTAGTGCATCAATGACTCTGATATTTTTACTCCATTCTTCTGCTACACTGCTGCCAATATCATGAATCAACGAAAGCTTCCACAACTCTGATGAGAATATATCATGATCCAGAATGTGAGCATGTTGGTCCGTTTTGTCACATTTTCATATGCAGGCAACACTTCAATGTATGATGCTGAGCTTTACTGTGGCTGATGATCTTGCATAATGCTCAAAGGTTATCAAAGTGGATCAGCATTTCAACCTCCACTAAATATTCATTAAATTTTTTCTATGATGAAATCTCCACTGACACACATTGTTTGAATATGTTGATGAAGAGATGTCTACGAGCTCAAGACTGAAGATTTATTAGAATGCTAGGATTCACAATGTAATTTATGGGGTGACCTCCCTTAGGGGGAGATTGTTAGGAATTGGAAATTCCATAAGAAAAGAGTCGGTCACCCCAATTGTTATCTAGCATAAGTTAGCTCGTAGACTTATCGTTATTTATGTTATTAAGTAGTTTACTAGTTAGTTTTGTGCATCACCGTGGAGGAAGGAAGGGTCTTTACCCATTGTATACCTGATCCACAGGCCGTCAGGAGATCGTTTAGTTTGTAACCTATAAATACCCTCTACCTTGCAAGGTAGAGGGTTGGATGTTCATTTGGAATCTAATCTTCTATGATTTTCTCTTTCTAGAATATCCCACTTTCTCTCTCTATAATCATCTAAATAATACGTCTACTTTGTTTCTGTTTTGACGTGTATGTGAAATCCAAAATGTTACACCTCAGGAGACTACACTCGTACACTTGGGACACCAAGTGGTTTAAAAGGCTTGTTCCATACGCTAAATGCAACCGTGATTCCTACGAAAGTGAGATAGATTTATTTTTCATTTTTCATTTTATTTTTATTGAATTATGCTTTTCGGTAGTGTGATTTCAGGGATTGAAGTTTACTCATGGATGCTTAGGCGAAGGCACGACTCTTTTCGTGGGCCTTCTTTCTGTTTGGAGCAAATTTTAGGGAAGTTATCGCTCTAATTCTACTTTTCTCTTCACCATTATTTAACGCTTAGTACAAAAGGGACTTTGTACAATTCAAGTGGGTGGACAAGAGTAAAATTGTCTCTTGAACTTTATTTTACCCTCGTTTTTCTAGTTTATTTTGAAAAATTATGTCATTTTTAAAATTTTGACATGTTTTTATTAACCTAACTAGATTAGACCTTAGCCGAGCACATTATAACCCTTGATATTATATGGTAAGATTAGCCTTATCCGTTTCCTAACCCTTGATATTATGAGTGTGCCGGTAGCTTGTAAACTTTAGAATTTGGCCTTAACATCATTTCGAGACCATAGACAAGGTATGTTGAGTTAGCTCGATGTATTTGGACTTTTCAGTTTAAGAAGCCAGTTGGGATGTGCTAAAACACATACCATTTCTTTACCAATATAAACAAAAAATAACCAGAAAAGAGCCGTTTATGCCTAATATTTGTTGGTTTCTTGAGTTTATGTATGTGCAGGTACGGATATGACAAAACAGACAAAAGAAAGCCAAAACCGAAGAAAACCGAGCACGAGAATGATAAGAGTGCAAAAGCAGATGCCAGGATGCTATTTTATGGGTTTTGGATGCTCAAAAGTCAAATTACGAATCTCGAGACATGTTTCGAGGAGTTTTCTCATTTTCACCATCACCTTACTAAATTTACACCTTCAACCCCTCAACTTTCCCAAAATAACAAAACTCACCCATCACTTTAACCATTTTACACAATACACTCTTCATATCCCATTTATCATAATTTCCCATTTATACCCAAACTATTCACAAAGTGCAATTTTGGTCCTTATAATTTACATAATCTATATAAATGGTCCTTTTGTCTAAACCGGATACAAAACTACTAATAAAAACCAAGACCAAGCCCAAAAATAAATCCTACTACCTTTTCCTAAAAAGCCTAACCCAACTCCAAAATAACACTACCCATATACCACACCATTTATCCCCATAACCCGGTCAAACCCCCAAAATACCAGGTCAATCCCACAAGATTAAAACCTAGGTCAACAAAATAATACCCCAGTCAACCTAACACCCAATCCCAGTCAAACCACCCTTCCCCGCCAAACACAAATTATTACTATTCACCCATCCTTTTACCAATTACCTTGTTCCAAGGATTTAACCCTGACATAAAAATCCTTCTAGAATGTACTGACAATGTGTCCGAGGTGTACACACACTTGGATTGCCACAGTGGACATATAAGAGCTTTTCATTGGTTGAAACACCTCATTCAAGTGATCCAAGGGCTGAGATGAGAGTTGGTGATGTGGGATATGATTAATGGTCAAGATTAAAGCTCCGGATCCTTCTTTGAAGCCCTAAGCTTCATGTGCTCAGCTTATAAATAGCCTTCATCATCACAAGAGAAGATTTGTCCAATTTCTCAAGTCTTAAAGGAATTTTGGTCTTTTTATTTCTTGTCATTTAAATTGCTTTTCATAGTATAATCTATAATTTTCAGTTTTGATTTTATGTCAATTTTGTAATTTCTTGTTATCAATACAATTCTAGTTTTTCATTAATTACATGTAAATTTAAATTTTATGCATTCTCATCTCAAATCAGTTTAAAGTGTTGTTTGTTACTCATCAAGCTCATATAAGCTTATGTGAGCTTTTGTGAGGTTATTTCTGAATTACATTGTTCTTAATATCATTTTCTTCAAAAAGTCAACGAAAGTCAAAAGTACAAGTCAAAGCAGTTTTAGATAAATTTCTGTGTTTAAAGTTAAAAGTTTAGTTTAATATTTGTTTGAGAATTCCAACTCAGTTTAGATTGAATTTATTTAAGTTCATGTAGTTTAATTGCATTTTGATTCCTTGAAGGAGTGTTTGGTTTTGCTTTAACTTTAAAGGTTAAATGGTTTTAATAAGTTAGATTCAAGCAAATTAGTTTTAGGAACTTGTGTTAAAACCATTCCAGTAATAGTTTTAGTTTTTACAAGGTAGATTTGTGTTTTGAGCTTTTGAATTTAAAAATCTATCAAAGTTTATTTCATGTCCATAGTGATTTCAGTCATCTTTCACAAGCAGTTTTCATCACTTTTAGTTGTTACAGAAATTCTCAAAAATCAAAAATAGCATTTTCACTATCTAGTTTTGTTATTCCTAAAAGGAAAAAATCAAAAAAATGTTTTACTTATGCTACTTGAGCATTAAAGTTGGAGAGTTGCTATGTTCCTACCCTGCTACATCAGTAAGTGTTGCACCACTGTTGTCCCATAAAGCATTTTTCTCCTCTGCTTATCTGCTTAATTAGTGTGTTTTATTTTTTAATTTTAGTTTCTATTAGTAATATTTAGTATAGTTTAGAGTTGTCCTTCCTTATTTTGCCCTTAGGAGCTTTTAGAATAGCTTATTTAGCTTGCTTATCTGTCCCTTTTCTGCCCTATAGCTCTGCATTAGTCCCCTCTTTGTCATAATGAGCTTTGTTTTTGATTTTTAGTTTCCTCATATTAAGTCCTCTTTAGCTAAAATTTTGGATATCAGGTCTTTGGTTGGTTCTTTTTAACAAGTTATTTTTAGTTTAATTTTAAGAATTTTCTAAATCAGTTAAATTTGAGCTCAAAGTTATTAGTATAAGGCTGTTGGTAATTAGCTGTTAGAGTTTAGAGTAGTGTTTTTTAGCTTATTGATTGTGCTTATTTGTGTTTATTCAGTTGAAACTAGTTTAGTTAAGTATGTTTTAGCTTATGAGAATCTGTGATAGCTTATGGTAGTGATTTAGAGCTTATAGCTTATTCTTGTTTTAAGCTTTTCAAATCTGTTACCATGTAGTGCTCATTTAGCAACTCTCAGTAGAGTTAGGTTGCTATTAGCTAGTTTTAGTTTTCCTTAGATTGCTGTATGTTCTGGTAGCTTGTTTTTAGATGGAGCTTATTTTCATTTAACTTTCTTAATTCAGCTTGCATCCCAAATGTTTATCTTGTGATCCTTAGTTGTAGTGGATAATTTTCATAGATTCATTGTGGCATTAAGAACTTTTTTGCAATTTTTCATAATTTTTCATGCTCATTTACTAATTTTCTGCAATTTAAATCAGTTTTTAGCACTTTTATTAGTTTTTAATTTAAATAATTCAAAAAAGGTTCAGAAAGATATAATTTTAATTTTCTTAGATTTAGAAAAATCAAAAAGACATAAAAAATATTTTTCCAGATTTTTCCTAGTTTAAATAGTATTTTCTAGCCATTTAAGTAGTTTTATATAGTTTTTGTTGGGTTCAGTCCCAGATAGATCTTACGAGCCTGGAAAGAGTATAGCTATCCTGTGTAATCACAAGACAACTATGGAGAACCTTTGCAAGAATTGTATTCACGCAGAAAATAAATACAATACTCAAGAAGATGATAAACACCAATAACTTGATCCTCTATGGATCTATATTAATTCTCTATTACTGTTATTGAAAACGTACATAAATCCCTAGTCGCTAGTTTCTTTTATAGTACAAGAAACCCCAACTTTGCAGCTTGCTAACCACGTAAAAGATATGCACTATCTATTCTTATTATAACTCATGCATATCGTAACTAATAAACTAATAAAGCAGAAACTACATATCCGCAGAAACTTAATAACTATCAGAGGAAACTGCACTATCCGTAGAAACCTCACTATCAGCAGAAAGTATACTACTATCAGCAGGAACCTTATCAGCAGGAACCTACTTTTAAATAATTCCTAACAATCCTCCCCTAAACTTCATTTTGACTCTGTTAACTTCAAGTGTCTAGATAGATCTTCACCATGCAAGAGGATTGAGTAAACCAGCAACTGAAACCATAGTAAGCACCAGTAGAACATCTAAAACCACCAGAGACAGCAAAGAAGTCCAAGATCCCATCAGCAACTCCTAGATTAGCAGCTTCAGGAACCAGCAACATCAGTAACCAGAGTAGATTTGATAAGCCTTTACCAAGTAGCTACTCACTCTTGGGCTAGCTGGTTCTTGAGTGGAATCATGACATCACCCTGGTGAACCAGTTACCAGTCCAACACTTAGAACGTGAATCAATGGTGTGTTGAAATACCCTAATGGTTTTTGGCAAACCATCACAGCCATCAACGGATTTGACTTGTCTTTACCTGAAGCCGTTTAACTCAGGACTAGTCATGGTGTTCCACTGCCTTTACCACAAGCCATGAACTTGTGGGCTAGCCAACTCTTCTGTTAGCCTTAATAGTTTTATTAGAAGTGATGGTCATTCACGTTTAGGAACTTTGTATCGTGTGTTAGATATCGTGATAGAATAGTCAACGGGCTCGTGGATTGGACTAAGCTAAATGGGCTTTAGTTTAGTTATGCTAGCATTGAATAATGGCGTGTAACCCATGTCCAAACCCAAGTCCACGAAAAGCCCAAGCCAAGCCCATAGGAAAGCCTTTTAGGTTTTCATGTCTTGTACTATAAATACCCCTCAAATGGTCATTTGAGGGGTGTGCTTGAAAGTGTGTGTGTGTGTGTATTTTCTCTCTCAAGGAATATACAACTTCATTGTGTTTATCTTATCATCTCACATACATACGAATTCTATCATCAAGTCACCATCTTTCTCATCTTATTTCTAAGCTTTACGTTTGTGTTGTTTGTGTTAACGTGGTATTTGTGTTGGGTTTATGATAAGGTTGATATTTGTAAGGTCCTACAATTGGTATCAATCGCCTAACAATGGTTTAGGAGTGTTTGTGTTTGTTTTGAAGAGTTACGCGTAAAAAGCTCTCGTTATACGTTTTTTGTCAAGCTTAAAGCTTTAATTTTTGCACTTTAAAATTCAAGATTCTTGTGGTTTAAGGTTTATTTGGTGCTAAAGTTTCAGTTTTTTGCAAAAAGTTCGTAGCTTTACGTGTTTTTCTTCATCTTTAAGCTCGTATTTGGTTATTGGTCATTTCTACTCGTAACTTTTCTAGGCACTTTGGGTGAAAAAGGTCAACATTTTTGGGTTATTCGAGTGTTTTTAAGGCTTTTTGTGCAAAAGAAATCATTTGAATCGTTGGAAATTTCTTACGAGTAGAAGTCAAAAAGTCAAAACCCTAGTTTTCTACTCGTAACTTTTTGGTGAAGAATCTTCGTGCTATAACTGTTACTCAGTGCTTCCCTCACTTGGATAAGTGTGTGGAACACTTCGACTTGTGGATATCTCTTACGCTGTGACAGTGTAAAGGATTTTTGGTTCTTAACCATAGTTTACGCATAAGCTAAAAGCTTACGAGTAACTCTACGCATAACTTCCAAAATTACGCGTAAGGTTTACGAGTAACTTTTTGTCTACGCATAAGCTCAAGGTTACGCGTAAGATACTTTCTACGCATAAGGTTTCTACTCATAAGGTTTCTACGCATAAGGTTCCTACGCTTAAGGTTTCTACGCCTAAGATCCTACGCATAAGCTTCCTACGCCTAAGATCCTACGCATAAGCTTCCTACGCCTAAGATCCTACGCATAAGATCCTACGCCTAAGCCTCGTCTACTCGTAACTTCTGTTTCTACGCCTAAGCTCTCTTTCTACGCATAAGGT
>BPTQ01000006.1:272354393-272383419 GCA_019973895.1 Chrysanthemum seticuspe | reverse complement strand
TAACAGAGGTATGCCCGTAAGAAGGGGTGCTATTTTGAAGGTTGTTTAAGGGGAAACTCCTCAGGAGAATACTAGGAGCAAGGTTAAGGGTGAAGGTAAGGAAGGAGGAGGAACTAATAATAATCGTAAAAGAACGGTTAAACCATGACCAAGTGCATCCAGTAATACCGGCACTCGCATTAATGTTGTTAGTCGCCGGAATCCTGTAGAGGGTAGTTGTTTGACAACTGTGTAAGAACAGAACATCTTATATACCCACCGAGGAGATGAATATCCCCATGTACTCGCCAACCTGGCAACTGGTCGTCTTCAGTATCAACAACTGTAAACTAACTAACTCAACAACGCGAATATACTCAACAGTTTGACCCTCAAACTTTGTTGTAAACCTACTCCTTATTTAAGCGGAGGATGCAACAATAATGGTAACTTTCCCACAACTTAGTAACATTGTTCAAAACAGCTCCGAACGTCTTATAACTAGTTTAAAGTCATGTTGACTATGTATCTTAATTAGTTCTTTCTTTCAATCTTGGACTAGAATTTTGGGATTTATTGTCCATATTCTCGTTTATTCCTCATCCAAATGTTGTTTCAAACTCCCAGTTTGACAACTCATATAAGCGCAACAACTCAATCAATCAAATGTCAACAACTATGACTTCTGCTGGTCAACGGTCCAACCGCTCATGTACCCCTATAAGTAGAGGAGCCACCCATATATTCTACAAGACAAGAATGTGTCAACAGTTTGTTGATGGGAGATGTCCTAAGGCCGCTGATTGTTGTAATTACGCTCACGGCCATAATGACCTACGTGAACCAGTACCAAATTGGCAAGAAAATGCTAATAATAATCAAGGAGGAGGAAGGAATGGAAGTGGGAATTGGAACGAGGATCATAAGAGGACTCCTCAAAGGGGAATTTGTTGGAAGTTTTATCGTGGGGAAGAATGCCCGTATGGAGACAATTGTAGCTATTCTCATAACGCTTCTCAGCTCAATGTTGGGGCAGTTATGGACTCGGAACAAATCAGAGAGAGTTCTGTGGTCAATATCAAGACTGTGTTTGACCATGGTCAAAGTCAAACTGAAGCCACGACTGTCCAAGTTAGTGCGCATCCAGATTTTGTACAAACTTCTATGAAGAACAATTACTGGAAAACTAGAATATGCAGCAAGTGGGAAACGACTGGGCACTGCGTGTTTGGAGATAAGTGTAACTATGCTCATGGGCTTGCAGGTAAACATCCATTTTGCTTTTTGCTTTCTGCTATAATCATAGTGTACGTATTTATATGTTTAGTTGTTTTATGGGAGATAATGAAAAACTAGACACTTTAAAGAGGTAATATCAATACGATAGGAAATTATGTTTTCCAAATCCGGCGTATTCATTTAAATATCATTTTTTGCTTTCTACTCGAGTCCATTTATTTGAGCCTGTACCATTTTATATGCTAGTTTTTATTAGTCTTTATACATGTAAGAACACACAACGCCTGTGCTTAAAATCTTGCGGATTCATTAGGGGTTTTAGCACAAGCTATTAATTCCTGATGAACTTAACTACAAGTGTCGTTTAACACAATGTAATTTGTCAATTCCATGCATACTTACTATTCTATCTTGTTTGTTCATTTATTTTTCAGAGCTAAACACACCGGTTGGACTTGTTGAGGGTGATGGTTCGGTTGCAGCCAATGGGGTCCACATTCCCATCACTGAGCCATTGGTTACCCATTCAGCAGTGGCAGCTCCTGTACACATAGGAAGCGAGTTATTAAATTTAGCAAAGAGAAAGGTGAAAGGCATCTACGGAGACTGGATTGATGATGAATATGAAGAGTAATACTGTTTACTGGCTGTTTAAGTAGCTGTTATTGTCACATGCACCTGCGGAAGCTTTTTTACATGTTCTTTGTCACTGGTGCTGCTTCATAGAGGACTAGCTAGAAACATTTACATTTTGAAGTCAAGCTTTCGCTGATAATTTGTATAGCCACTTGTTGCTTATTTCTTGATTCTTTAACCAATCTTTAACAGTGCATCGTGCTTAATGATAATTACGTAGAACGCATAATTGGGCACTCATGAGTTTCCGCAAGGTCCTTACTAAATTGCATTATTCTTAGGGCTTGTATAGAAAAATATTGTATTGATGACTTGAGCTTTGGAAGGTGTTAGTAAAATGCAAACGCATATATCAAAATACTTGATTTCATTTTATATAATTTTACATGAACATCTCTCAATATAAGATAACTATACATGTGGATATAGTAAAATTGTTGCAGCAATACTTATGATTCTAGCGTCGGACTAATGGGTCGTAAGGATCATGGGTCATGGGTAGAAAAGGTTCGTCGTTTGTGTCAAATTTTGGTGGTCTTATGATCTTTTAGTAAATGCTACATCAACCACTCCAACAACTCGTCACGCCACCACTCGGTATGATTGTGTGGTCAGAACATCTTGGTTCAATTTGTGGTTCCTGCGGGTCTCGTTTCAGGTGTCAAGGTCATGGTCGTGGTTCTACCCGTTTCGATCCTTATTTTTTACCGGGTGATGCCCTTAAGTGGTAAGAGTTTTGTTTGGAATGGATGGTGCATTTTGTCTTTTGATTGTTAGAATTTCATAACTGTAACTTCATGGGTTGTTGTAGATTTGTTTAGGGTCGATGGAGTCATTGTTAGTGTCATTGTAGTTTATAACATCATGCTAATCTTAATTAGTATAGATAATTGCCTTTAAAAAATGTATGATGCAGGACGATAACTGTAACACCCCAACCCGACAAGGGTAAAGATATCACAAATACGGTTTCAAATCAGAACCTTAAGTACTATACAATAGCGGAAGCCTTTATAAAACTTACAAAGATAACATAAATAACTTAATATTCAAAATAAATCTAAGATCCCTATTTCAAATCTTGCTCTTGTCTCTACTCTCAACCCAGACCAGCTATCCCATAAGCTCATCTTGAATGCTTAAATACCTGCAGCAGGAAAAGAAAATGCGGCTGAGCTTACAAAGCCCAGTGAACAGATATAACAGAAACAAAAGCTAAACAAAACAAATATACAAATAACGAAATCACAACGAAATGAGAATACTGAATCATTGAGAATTCTGCGGAAGCGCAATCATACAGAAATCCAGAAGAACACATATCAGTTAAAATGCCTCATAGCACATTAATGACACAACGCAAACACATCAGAATAACCAGACACTTATCATATCAAGAAAATAGATTACATATAAACCAAACGAAAAGTCTAAGGGCTAACGGAAACTATTTCTAGAAAATAAACATGGCATTCATACAAATCAATTAATCTACCTATAACACACTTAATTCAATATTGTAGCAGCGGAAATAGCAGTCAAATCATGGCAGCCTCACATACAGATAGAAAACCCAGTAGACATACTATAACTAAATAGACAAAGACATAACATAGCCAATAGCAATTACCAGAACAGATATCATAAGCTAAACCAGTTCTCAGACAGTAGTGTTTTAACATGGCAGGTCACATATGCAGGCAGATAACTAACCGATAGGCAAGGTTTATAAAATTAACTGAACCATCATACATACTAAACTTCCCAAAACACTCAATTGTACACCAACACATCCATCTCGCAGATCAACGCATTCACGTAACGATAAACTAACATAATATCAGATATACGAATCATGTTTAAACATATTAATCCTATCCTAGCATGGCAACTAATAAATCACTTGAACGTATACGTCATGAGCACATTCACTAACATGTCATATCAGAATACATAATATAACACTCGAAAATACAGAACCGTAACAGAATACTTAACACAGACATAGCAGATAAGGATTTAGTTAACTACCACGAGCCCAGAACATATCATATCAGAAACATCATAATTATACAGAAATAATCTCAGAAAATAATTTGGAGTAGCTAGCTCCCAGAAATTTGTGAAGACGCGTATTGCACACGACATCATTCACCAGACAATTCATATCGGATAACAAATCAGATCTAGGATGCATCCATACGCCCCACAGACAGATATTGGTCATATAACATAACTTGAGCTCATAACAGATAACAGATAAGGGACGTGGTAGAACATCACTCTACTGCCCTAGAGTCATGTCAGAGGTGCATCACTGACACGGACATGGAACCCCCATGACTAGTTAATATTTAGCTCAGGTGTCAAACTATCTTAGGTCAAATCAGAATATCATAACTGACACAGATCTTAATTCATCATAAGGTCAACAGATATATATATATATCAGAAGTTTCATATCATAAAGTCCGAATCAAATATTTCATGGTTCACTAAACAGATGTTTTAGATAAACAACGGATCAAACAAATCAGAGAGGGTTCATATCAATTGTTCAGAAGTCAAAGGTTCATATCACAGTCATATATCATACATTCATAATCAGAAGTTCATAATCAGATATTCATAATCAAACATAGCAAGGTTCAACAAATGTGCATATCAGATTCTTCATATCACAAGTTCAAATCAGATATTGCATGGTTCAATAAAACATAAGTTCAGATAAGTAACGAATCAAACAATCAGAAAAGGGTTCATAGCAATGGCATTGGGAAACCCTAATAAGTAAAATAAGAAAACTAACGAAAAGGACGTCATAAGGAACCTTTACTGAAAAGGTCAGAATATCTGTACCTTAACGCAAATGAGGAAAAAGCAAACGAATGAATGAACACGAAGATACGACGCCACGTCTTTTTCAATGAATCTACACGTATTACGATTCGTATAATACTTATTAGCTCCTTTTGTAAGCTTCTTATGCCTTTGTAAGTGTGTTACTTATTGATATCATGTTTTATCTTTCATTTTCTTAAACTCATATTTGGACCAGACTTTAACGATTTTTATAAAATACCTACTTAGCTCAAATGAAATCAAGCAAAATCCCAGGGGTTCCCATATGAGTTAAGAGACTCTACAAAAATTGGTGGGTTCTATTTCCATGCTAAATGGCCTACGAAAAATCATAAGTCCAGACCTGTCCAGAACTCACCCAGATTTACACACACCAAAAGTATGGCCCCAACAAACACACTCACCCTACTCAACACATCAAACCAAAAGCTACAGGTGTCACAACATATATAAATATCATATACACCAAAGGAAAAGTTCCAGAACCTCATAGATTAAATACTAAAAATCATTTACTACATCATAAATTTCAACTCAGCAATTCAGATTCAGACACCCTAACTCCAAAAATATAAAAATCATACTTCCAGGTTTAAAAATGATACAAGACTTATATTTCCAGAAAGCTATTTCAAAGTACTACAATTTAGACTCAAGAATCACTCAAAAACATGCAGGTATCATCAGATAACACCTAGATGAATCCAACCTAAATTTCAGACCCGTTTTCTCAGCTTTGACACTTGATCTTGTAAAATTCAAAAATACGACTTAGACAACTCCAAATTCGACCAAACCACTTGGAAAACTTAACTAAGACATAAAATAAACTTTTCCAACAAAAACCCAGATTATTGTACTTATAAAATTCGATCTATGACACGCACAAGTTCGACATATGATGTTGTCCAGTTTTAGGGTTCATATTAGGCCGTCATAACACATGATTAGACTATTAATTCGCTTTAGGGTTCCAAAAATCAGATTCAAGATACAAGTATTCACGAAGTCCTTATTCGACATATATGACCTTTTATTCCATGATTTTATGTTGTCATTTTTTTCTTGTTTAACTTTGCTTTGTTTCAACATTTTATGTGACATGTTATATTTGGCACAAACTCTTGCGTAGGAAGACATACACCACGACCAGATTTCAGAACAAAACAAGGGAGACGAGGTCATGACATATACCTTTGTAGCGTGTGGCAAAGAAGAGGAATACAAGATCAAAACCAAGCAACCAAAACTCCTTTTTCTGCCCTTGAAGACCACGACCAGCAGCAGTTTACCCACGACAAAAAAAAAACAAGCAATCCCTTGTACCAAGTATACGAATTCAGCAGCCCCCAAACCCACGACACACCACCTTCTTGTTGCCTCCTTGAACCTCCTTTGTGTCGACAGAAGTGGAGAAGAAAATTGAGCCTCCACCCTTTTGATATTAGGGTTTCATGTGTGACAATATTTGCGTGAAAGCAGGTCACGAGAAAAAAAAAGAAGGGGGAAACACCGGTTATGTTTTAGACGAGCCAAAGGGAGGAAAAATGGGCCAAGTCCAAATTCCAACTTATAACATAGATGGGCTTTTATATTTAAGTTAATAAGTGTCTTGTAACGTATGAAATTTCGGCTCATGTAACATATAGACGCGTAATCTGTATAGACATAAAGTGTCAGAAGATTTCATTTATTTTGTACATTAGGTTTGACAACTTTTACGAGTTAGGTTAAATTTTACGTTTAAGGAGCTTGATGAATTTTACGTATTTTATAAATATTAAATAGAGGGCAAAATAGTCATTTAACATATTTGCGATTTTAGGGTTTTACAATAACGTACAACAATCTTATAAATGACAACTTTTTTTGGTAACATTAAAAAATAACCCAAGACTATATAACAACTTTATCGGCTTCTTGTTCTTCTTCAGATTGGTCGGCTTCGTGTTCTTCTTCTGATTGGTCAGCTTCTTGTGTTGTGGCTTCTTCTTCTATAGTTTCCGGTTCACTTTCATCTACAGTTTCTTGCTCAGGTAGCTTATCAACTTCTTTAACAATGGTGTTCTTACGGTTTGCAGCCTCAAGAACATGAGATAACGTGCCTTTCTCCAAGAAGAGTTGGGCAAAATGGTGTCTGCAATAAAGCACACCGTTGAGGGCCGCATATGATGATTGTGTTAGAGGACAACCTCCATGAGCACACTTGAAACATCTTATGTGGTATGGCTCGCCTTCCATCGTCATCTGGATCAAAAATCACTCATTACTTTCAAACTACACAGTTCATAGTATGCGTACAATAGCAATGCACCTTTTATGAAGTTTCATTACCATGTTATGTATTTTTTATTATTATTTTTTCATATCATAACCGATATCCTACTTATTGCTTATGCTTCAACACTTTAAAAATTACCACATACATCCGTACATATATGGGTATAAAATTTAAGTTATTGTAAAAAATAAGCAAAGTACAAACCTTTTCGACAAGATAAACAGTTTTGTCACAAGCTTGGCATTTGTCTTGGGTGCCCGAAAAGAAATATGAGAACTTGTTCGGAGGCTGTGTCTGATATACGTAAATCAGTAATAACAAGGAACAGTTAGAACATGTTAGTCGATTCGGAAAATAATGTCTTATGAATAGGACATGCATCAATGATCTTAAAAACAAGCGTACCGTTGAATTGTCCCTAGGTTTTGCTGCAAGAGTAAACAGAACAAAAATGTTTAGCACTGAAAATACAGTTTAAAAAAAAATAAAAAAATGAAATTATCTTACATGTAAAATTCTTGCTGAAATTTCCAGTTTCTTTATAAAGTTGTTCGAAATGAGGCATGCAATATAGGACTCCATCCATGGAGGAGTAGTTGCTCATCTATAAAAATTATTTACTATTAAGAAATAAATAAAATATACAGCATAATAATTATTAGGGATAAATCATTTTCAAATGTCTTTTAAGTCACTATATTCTTTTTCGAGTATGCAACTTTTCTTTTTTCTTTCCTGTACATACTAACTTTTTAATAATGTCTATCGTGTGTATCATTAGGGATATATAATGACGTGAGACAACTTAATCATATTAATCCGTTATTAATAATCATAATATATCTCTAATGATACTAGCAATAAATAAAGTTAAAAGTCCATATATATAATAGAAAAAATAAAAGTTTGATACACATAAAAGAATATAATTGGTATATAGTTTGATAAATTTAGAAACGAGTATCTCTTAATATTATAATGAAAAAAATGTATCAATAATTTTATTTTTGCAAATACTCAGATATCTAAAATTATTATGATGAATAAGTTGGTACTTATTGCTTTAAATTCCGTAAAATAATAATAATAATAATAATAATAATAATAATAATAATAATAATAATAATAATAAAAAAATAAAATAAAAAAATACTTTCATTAACCTTGTTAATGGTTAGAAACATGCAAATGTGTCTAGATGACAACTATTAAAATCTAAAGAGACAAACTAAAAAACAGAAATGAGTAACTAACCACAAGAGGGCCTTTGCAATGGGTGCACTTGAAGCAATTTTTATGATAAATGACGTTATCGAATGTCATTAGATCATTAAAATGAACAGTTTTATCGCAAGCATTGCATTTGTCGATGGTTCCGCCAAACATCATTTTAATCCTTTCTATGTTTTCTGATCGAAAAAATAAGAAGGGAATCGAACAAAGTCAGGCAGAACCGCAGAATCGAACAATCAATGTCAAAGAAAATGGAAATTTACAACTCAAATGATTTCTCCACATTTATTTCACAAAGTTTGAAGTTGCATTTATATAAACATAAAGTTGCAAACGTGGTTGGAGGTCCTAATAACATTGAGATATATATTTGGACAAGTACTCCGGTTTTCATGCAACAAAGATAATGAGGAGCTTTTTGAGCCTCAACTCCATAAAGGTCTTTTTCAATTAACTATTGATGGTGTACAGTTTTTCAAGGGCGATGATTTGTACATTTTTTATTCTGATTTGCGCACTCAACTGTACAAGCAAATAAAACAGATTATAGACAATGTACAGCTATAAAATGTGTAAAGTTAAATGTACCAATAAAAAAATGAGTGTTCAAATCAATTCTTTTAAATAAACAATTGTGTATACATCGTATTTTCATACTACGTACATATACAATGTCGAGAGATTTTTCTAAATGCTGTTTTTCTATTTTCGGGTAGCAATATGACGATCTCAATCATATCTCTCACATACACCGTTCCGACACGATTATATATTGTTGTCGTTGTTGTATATTTTATTAAACTGTAACATTACATTCTTAAAAAACCGTAAATGAGCACTTGTTAGGTTTAAAATCCGGTATGTTAATTATATGTTCCACCCTAGCTCTTGTGCACATGGATCACGAGTCAGTTTTAGCAATGATGAGGACGAAAATTACTGTATTGGACTGTCAGAGAAGTGTTATGCAAAACGAGAACTACTTTTTTGCCATTTACCAAATTGGACGTCTTTCTCGCATAAAAAAATAAGCTAGGTCATGTGTTACGCGTGTTAGGCTCTTATTAGCCCACGTCCAACCCAGTTATGATTGACGGAACAAAAACAAAAACAAAAACAATAGTGGCCGACATATAGGGCCCACACCCGGAAACCTCATATCTCGTGTAGAAAAAAAAGTGCATGTCACGAGATATGCTCGGGAAAGACCAAAGGGGAACCACATGTCATATTCCGCTTAAAAAGAAGTGAGGGTCACGATATATACTTGGGAAAGATGAATATCCGTTTGAGTGACCAGAAAATCTATTTGGAATGACAATACGAATGGAAAAGATGTATAATAACCGGTCGTCCCCTCCATATGAACCCACAATATCATTCCTACTTCAAAAAAGATATAAACATTTCTTAGTTTTTATACTTGGTGGTGCTACTTGGTGTTGGTGGTGGCTTGATGATACTTGGTATTGGTGGTTGTTCGTGGTGCTGTGGTGGTGGTGGCTAATTTTGTTGGTGGTTGTTGGTGGTTTTAGTGGGTGGTTGCAGTTGGTTGTGATACTTGGTGATGATGGTTATAATTGTTGGTGGTGCTCTAGTGGCGGCGACTTTTGGTGGTGTTAGTGGGTGGTGGCCGTTGGTGTTGATAGTTGGTGGTGGCTGTGAGTCTTGCAATATGGTGGTGGAGGTGGTTGTTGTTGGTGAAACGTGGCGGTGAGGTTTGTTGTTAGTCGTTCTCGTATATTTAGAATATAGAGGAACCGCATGTAAAATATTATTTGTGTTTGATCATTGTCATTGAGTTGTTATGTATATGTTTCGTAATATATAGTTATATGTTTTTTTATTTTATTTTAAGATTATGATGCGGATGTTACAACTAGAAGTAGATAGACACTAATTCCCTTTATTAGAAAATTAATTAACAACAACACTAGGGGCGCGTTATTTAGGGAAACATGTTTTTCTAGTTGGTTAGATTTGGAAGTTGCTAGAGAGAATGCGATTTTAGTACACTATTTTATATGTCACCAGTTAGAGTGTAGAGAGGGAGACACGCATATTGTTCCTTTGACATATAGGGTACGTGGTATTAATATATCGTTTGTAGGGAAGAATTTTGTTTAATAACGGGGTTAAGGTTCGGGAAACAATTTGAGTCGTGTTTTGAAGCTGAACCTATGTCGTTTAGGAGACGATTGTTCGATTCGGCTAGTGATGAGAAGTCGATAAGCGTTGGAATGTTGTTAAATAAGATTAAAAGAGAAGACTTTAGAATGTTGAACGACCTTGGTGTTGTACGGCTTTGTTTGCTAGGTGTTTTGATGATGATGTTTTTAGGTTGAGATCTTAGGTATAAGGTCCCGAATTTTTTTATTTGGGTTAGTAGATAATTTATATGTGTGGAACCTTTTTCCGTGGGTTTTGTACGCATAGGAGGTATTGTACGACCAGTTAAAGGATGCATCAGCTAAGCGTATGGAATTACACTTGGGCGAAGGCGAGGACGAGGACAAGGACAAGGGGACGAATAATGAAACACCTCCTATGCATTCGTTGATGGGCTTTATATGGGCCATTAAGGTATGTCATAGGTTAATTTTTAAGCTTTATGTATACGTATAATGTTACCGAATTTAAACAAGTCTTATTTTTAGACATGAATATTGGAGATGTTCACCTAACCAATACAAATATTTACAACATATACATATATTAAATCGTGTCTAAAGTTTGCAAATAATCATTTTCTTAACCAATTTTGTACAACAAAAACCTAAAAGTCTCAAACAATGAATTCCGCAGATATCCTGGGCCACTACAAATTTTTTAATAACTCGTAACCACACCCTAAATATTACGCGAGATATGAGGTGTCAGGGTATGGGCCCTATATGTCGGCCACCATTGTTTTTTTTTTTTTTTTTTTTTTTTTTTTTTTCATATAAGAGCCTAAACACGTGTAACACGTGACCTAGCTTATATATTTTACGCGAGAAAGAGGTCCAATTTGATAAATGGCAAAAAAGTAGTAGTCGTTTTGCATAACACTTCTTAGACGGTCCAATACGGTAATTTTCGCAAAACATATTTACTTTTACATAGCAAGTCAGAACTTGAAAGCATCGATTGTGTCTTATTAAATCTTGTTGATGTAGCACTCTGTACCAATTAAATTTTTATAACAAGCTCATGGATGGTCTTCTTCATTTTTTTTTTCTGTACATATGTGGTATGTGTCCATAGATAAGTAACAAGGAGATGTGAGAATTTTATTGATAATAGCCTTCTTTCAAGATAGAAACATGGTGTTCAAGTATTCTGTTGAGAAAGAGAAAACATATGAACATCTTGGCTGCACTTTCAACCAATTTACCTAAAATGAATACATTCAAGTTATACCTTCTTGGCATCTTGCTAACACGTTACATGGGTAAAATAAAAAGATAGCTCACAGGAACCTAGTCAAGAATTACTAGAGTGAATAATTTAAATGCTTATGATCCTCTAAAACATGTTATATGAGAAGATATATTATAACTTTAGTAATATAGTTTATATAATTATATTTAATACAATAGGCTGCAGGAGATATAATACCATCTGCAGAAGAATAATCTCACACAATGCGCCTTATTTCTCATGAACAAGGGGACTGTAGATAGGATACCACATGTTCGATGTTACATATTCAACAATCTCTTCCTGCATTCAGCACCACCGATCAATGTTTAGTATTATAGAGCGCAAATTGCATTAAATAGCAACATGCTTCTAATTTCGCTAGTTATATTTCCCTCTTATCAATTTTCGTGAAGATCAAATTATAATTCACCCAAGTATAGATGTTGCAATCATACCTTTGACATGTGTGCGAGCTCTCTGGACCCGACCTCACCGTGTCCTTCCGCCAAGTCCTCAGCAACAGCCGCCCGAACCACGGCTGCTCCTACTTCCGCAGTAATATGTCGAATACTGCAAACATAAATCAACAGTCTTAAGTATCGAGCAAGAGTGGATACATTTGACAGTAGAGTAGAGTCGAACTGGTTCCTCTTTACTAGGGTTGCAACGTTTGACTTGACTCGGTTTTAGTAAAGTTGTTTTGACTATTTGTTGTATTTATCTATAAATATTGTACCATTTAATCACGACAAATAGATAGGAATCTTGTCTACTCATCACTAAAATCAATTTATTTTTTAACTAACATTTGGTATCTAACAGCGAGATACAGAAACCATCGTTTCATATTTAAGAACTTGCAAGCCAAAAGGTAAACAGTAAGTGTCTCCACATAGATAAGAGTGATACCTATCAATTGAGGGATACAATCTGCCCATTTGAATTTCTTCGTCTGTCATATAGGAAGCAAGACTGTACAGAATGAGAATTATATTAGCAGGCCTCGAACTGCAATTTATCATGCATGTAATCTAATTTCCAGCAACACATGAAAAGATGTATTTGGAAATAACTCCAGCAGTTACGGACCAATTCCTTGCATTATAAATAGCTACATAGCATAGGGGCATTTACATATATATCCTTGCAAAACTCAAAAATTACATATATATCCTTTTGATGCATTAAAAGCATTGTACTTTATGCATTAAAAACTGGTAAAAAGGATATATATGTAATTTTTTGAAATTTACAAGGATATACATGAAATTATGCCCATAGCATAAACATGGAACTGAAGGACCAAAATGCAAATTAGCACTGAAAAGTCATAACTATGTTAAGCAAATAAACGTCAGAATTACAAGGAAATGACTGAGAATGAAGAGTAGAAATTTAAACTATATTGATCAACCTACTTACTCCAACACATACAAAATTTTAGGGGAAGACTGCACCAACACTTATATTCCAATACTCGCAAAGTGTGGTAAACTAGGTGCACCAATGGTGTCAGTTCTTTTAGTTTAAGATAGGGATGAAATTCTGTTGTGTGTTGACATTTGACAACCAATAGAGGGGGCTATTCTAGTTAATTTTAATCTAAAAACTAGCTGATGTAGTAAGACAAGCCTACCAGGACCAAGAAACTGCTCATGTTTAGCACATTGATATAAAACTCAATTCATGACCCATACCATTCAGAAGCCGCTTGCAACATTCCATCCGATATAATATGAGCACCAGAGAGCAGGGATCCCAACCCAATCCTAGATAAGAAAAAGATATCAAGCTAATATAAGAAACTCACAGTAAACACGAGAAATATATGTAACACCATCGTTAAACAAGAACTCACCCCGGGAAGAGGTACATGTTATTTGCTTGATTCACATGACCTACTTTCCCATTTCCTGCCACGTGTTATAGAGTAATGTAAGAAGCAAACATGCAAAAATAGCGCAGCCATTTTACACTGGTCTAGTTTATATAAAGAAAATAAAAAGGAATTCACTGATAATCAACCATATAGACAAGAAAAAGCAATGTAAATAAATAGTACCAAGATCAACATGCTCAAAAGGGCTCCCACTTCCAAAAACTATATTTTCACCAGCATACTTGAAAGCATCAGCAGCAGTGCATTCAGCTGTTTCATGAGTAATGAATAATTAACATATATTTTTGGCTTCCTTAAAGCATGTATCAAAGGGATTCAAATATACGAACCATTCAATGTGGGATTTGACATGGCAAAAATAGCAGGTTTAGGAGAATCCGAGTTACGCATGGCTTTAAGCACCTGCATAAACAACAATCAAAAGATATGACTGATGAATCAATGCAACAAAGTAAATTTAGAAGTTCTGTAATATTTCATGGATTCATGAGTTCAGAGTTCCTGATCTGATCTTTATCAATGATAGAAAAAACAGATTCATTAAGAGCTATTCAGAAGAACCGAATACGGGAGGGAAACCAAGGCCCCGGGACGCCCATAAATTTTTACGGCGTGGTGCTAATGTTTGTGTAAAATTTTGATTTTATCTTGAATGCACTCGGTCCATAAAGTATTGGGTTTCTATTCTTATATAGTTAGTCTAGGAAAAGATGCAAAGTAAGCGATTTTTTGCTATAGATGATCGTAAGGGCACTAATTATGAGATAACATGTTAGTTTCTTTATCGTTTAAATAAAATCATACGTTTTAGTTCATTTTTTCCTATTACATTAGGATTAAAAACAATTTGGCACCCAATCATTTACAGTCCTGGTTCCGTCCTTGAAACCAAGAGTTAGATTTCCTGTTCACAAACAATAATTAACTTGGATAATCAACAGTAAAAGGAGTACATACATGCTCATCGAAAATACCTCCGACTCCAGACAAACCAAGAAGAACATGAGGTTTAACCTTTGTTACCTGTAAAACAGCAATATTGGCATCCTCATTTGCATTATATAGCAAAAACATTTTTAATTAAGAACAATTCATTCGAAGAACAAGACCACTCTTTCTTGATTTTTAGTATGCCTTATTATTATAAAAAGAGATGTACCACTTCAAGGAGACTGGATCCGTCTTTAAGTCCTATGCTTTTAACATCTTCAATATCTTTGGCAAACGGTGCAGCTGCTGACTGAACACCAACTCTCTCCTTTGTGATCAGACCCTGCATCCACAGACTCATATGAGAATCAATCCTATATAACTTACTTTTGTGATTTTTGATCTGGATTTTAACATACTCTTTTATCAATAGATCTTTATAACTAGTGACTTGACTTACGAAACATAAGAAACAGAACGAAAAAACCGTACATCTTTATCAAGTAGATAAAATTGAGGTTTTGCTTCTTTTCCTGTCATTCTTGCAACCGCCTGATAAGCCATGTTAAGAACACCAAGCCCTGCACTGAAAGGGGTATAGCAAGTAAGTCTTGTTTAGGGAGCCCATAACAAGTAATAGGGAGAGGTTCATCCTAGTATTCAGAAAAATTAGAGTTCTGCACTACCTTCCAGCTCCAACAACGACTATCTTTTGGTTTGCGAACTCTGATAATGAAAGCCCTTGTGCTCTAACAGTTCCAAGTAATCCAGCCAATGCAACACCAGCAGTTCCCTGCAAAGAAGAACATAGGCATGAATATGCGCGGATGATGGTGTATTATCAAGTCTTTTGATAATCCCAGATACTAACCTGTATGTCATCATTGAACATGCAGATCTTCTTACGGTATCTTTCAAGAGTTTCAAAAGCCCATTTGAATTGGAAGTCTTCAAACTAATACAAAACGCACAATCTCCAATTGGTAAAGGCATTCACATGAATTTAATATTACATAAGCCACCAAACACTTAGAAATAACTGAACCTGAACAACTGCTTTTGGCCAACGTGCATGAATAGCTTCCATTAATTCATCCACTACTGATATATATTCTTCTCCTTCCAACCTAGGTTGTCGTAGTCCTATATCTGTCAAAAGTAAAATATAGGTTATATATAAATCATTATAAAGTCAAGACTTCATACGTTCAGTAAAGATGCCCAAATATTATGCTTTTTTTCCTCAAAACATAATGATTTTCAACCAATAATAGACTACTGATTTACTTACAAAGACGATTGTCTAGAAGCGCCTGGTTGTTAGTTCCAACATCAAGCATAATAGGAAGGACCTGCAATGTAGGCAAACAGTAAACACATTACAGTTTCTTTACATGCAAAAACAATATAATAGATCGTGTAACAGATAGGTAAAAATATGATACTGAAAGAGCATACCCTTTGAGGATTAATACCGGCAGCAGCAACATACATATCAAGTTTCCCAATAGGTATAGCCATTCCCTGAACTCCAAGATCGCCTAAACCCAAAATACGGCTGCCATCTGTAAGTACAACCATGTCTACCTGCAAATTAGAATAAGTTGTTATATATCTTACCTTAGTTGACCAATTCTAAATATAACGAGAGTTCCTGTCGTAAATAGGGGTGTGATGTTATATGACAGTTTAGCATGCACAATAGTCGCTTATTAAAGATAAAGTAATTAAGCATACATCTGCATATGACTAAATGCAAACACTACTGTGATTAATTTGAAACCTGCTTAGCTGGCCAGTTATAGATCATAGACATCATTTCGCCTTTATCTTTGGCACTAAAGTACATTCCACGCGGACGTCTAAACAATCCTGAGTAGTTTTGACATACCAAACCCACGGTTGGTGTGTATATTATAGGAGCAAAATCTTTAATGTTATCAATAAGTACCTGAAAGAAACGGGTTTAGAATATACATTATTATGATATTTTATGGGTTCATAAGTAAGGTATCTAGCAGAATACTTACTCGGTAATATAAAGTCTCATTCCTGTCATGTAGTCTATTTAAAATCCTCCATTTTGCCAATGAGACAACAGCCTGAGGTTGACCTTCTGTATTATGTTCCAGGGAGTGAAATGATTCCACTGAAAACACATATGAAGAAGATTGAGTGTATATCTTCGTAAAATTCTCGTAACTGATAATATTTAGAAGATTTGACACCATGGTCATAACAACAGGTGTAGAAAGGCAACAAACTAACTTTGGTTTTATTATTTTTTGATAAAACATACGGAGTAGTACTAATTTTTTTTGAGGATTCAATGCTGATATAGTAAATGGGTAGAATAAATATTAAGTCAGTGGGATAGGAAGATAAAAACTACATAGCTTACTCCATGATAAAATTATCTATTATAGTAAAGCCATAAACAAAAAAGCTTTTTAAAATATTTGGTAGCAGACTAACAGAAGCGCACAAAGAGTAGAACTCACTAAAACGATCATATTGCTGCTCAAATGATATGACACGAGGTGGGAGGAGGCCACGAAGTCCAAGTCGATCTCTTTCTGTCTGAGGAAACCCAGTATCCTGTTCATGGAAAAAACTAGAGTAAAACATAATGAAAGGAAATTGGCCGGTATGCATGACCACTTAACATTAAAACATTCCTTATATAATTCTATCTTTTACTGCAGGATTTATTGGTCACAGAAAACCAATGTAACATAGTGAGATGATATAGGAGTACTAATATAGTTAAAATAGTAGCGTTAGCCTTCACGATCAGAGGAAACAGGGAAGTAAATGAAAATTTCCAGTTGAGTAGCAGGAGTTACTGTGTAATCATACATGCTTCAGTAATTGAAGTTACAGCTTAACTTTATTGTTTTTTGAAACGAAGTATTTTATAGAGCTAGCGAAAAGATAGAACCACACAATACATCAACGAAACAACAAAAGCGAAATCACTAAGTCTAACCTAAACCCCCCGAAACTAGAGTTTGCAGCTTAATCATGACACACGTGGAGAGACTATAAAACTCGAGTTCGCATCATTGTGCAATGCAAGAGGTCCTATATCAACAAAAAAAATTCCTTCATATCTACAAATATCATCCTATGACTGGTCAGACCCTAAACCGAAATGCCACCTACAGTTAACCTTCGAAATATAAACCAGGCCTAATCACTCTTCCAAACACGGTGAATGTTTTAAAGTTCTCCCCAAAACTACTTACATTAATTCACTAATGCACTACCCACTCAGCAGGTATCTCCTTACGATCAAATAATCAGAGTCCCTCTCTTTCTTTCACAAGGTTTTCAATGTGGTATCAGTACGGATTCAAACATTTTAAGCGAGCTAACCAACCAAAACACAAATTATCCTCATCAACTCCACAAATACGGATTCATGCCGTAGTACGAAGCAAACTCTACATGGTTCAAACAAATAGAAAGTTTATAATTTGATCACATCAATTAACTAAAACTAGTTCAACATCACACCTTAACCATATTCATAACTAAAACACTTCCAAACGATTTTTATTATTATTTTTTTAAATATTTGTTACATCAAATAGCTAAAATCTTGTTAAACTTTCACCAGTTTACAACTTATTTAAAAACATCTAACTAGTCAAATCTACTTAAAACCTAAAATCAGTTTACAACTTATTTAAAAGCATCTAATCAGTTTACAACTTATTTACAAACATTACAACTTCACCGCATTCATAACTTTTTTTAATCTAACTGACACAGGGTTAATCGTAACAGCAAGGCCGCTCCGCCACTTACAATATTCACATTCACAACTAACACACTTCATAAAAAAAACTCGTTTTCACTCACACCTTATTAAACCAGGGATCATGAAGAATATCAGCCCCACGTTTATGCACAATACACGGTCCAGGTATCGTATTCCCCGCCGCCACAATCGACATCTTCCGCGTCTGACGCACACGCGCCACCGATCGCGCCACTGTTCTCCGCCACATTTTTGTTTAACTCAAACAATCAACAAACAACTTCACAACAAGTTAGCGTAAAATGTAACTAAACCTATAGATACAGATATTCTGTATGTATAGGTTTGAAAAAAAGTAGTTGCAGTTGAAGATATTATGCAACTGTTTAGGAGATCCTAAGGACAGGGTGACCGAGATTTACGGGCAGGGGAATAAGAGGTGGGATTGGATTCCGGGTAGGGTGTATGATTGACTTAAAGCTGACCGAATAATTTGTTGAACTGGTCTTTTTGGCGGCCAAGGGTAAAGTTGGGATTTGGCATCTTGCTACTGTATTTGTTTTTTGTTCGCCACATATTTTGTCAACTTTTTGGTTTTTAGCAAGTTTAAAAATGGAAATGAATAAAAGAAAGAAGGGAAATAAATAATTTTATACTATGAAGAGTACCCGCGCAATGCAGTGGCAAAAATCCGATGATTATTTTGTGACGAGCAAATGTTTTTTAGGGGTCCGGTGGCGGAGGGGTCTTGTGGTGGCGGTAATGACGGTGGTGGCGAAAGTAAGTGAGCCAAGAGATTGGGAGAGAACCTGTCAGTGGGTTGTATGTGTTTTTATGTGTTTGGTTTGTGTAGACTTATGTGTAGTATGTATAAAAAAAGGTTGGGGCAAGGCTCGATTTTAATGGACTGTTACAAGTTTTTAATGCATTGTTACAAGTCTTCATATGGTTTAAATGAGATGCATCAATATTGAAGATGTTACAAGCATAGTTGTCAGGATCCCGATCCTGATCTTAGGATCTTACGATTTTACGATACTGCAAAGCAAAAACGATCCGGATCCTACATAGGATCTTTGCAAACTTAAGATCTTATAGGATCCTGATCTTTACCATACGATCTTACGATCTAATCCGATCCGATCTTACTTTTCTCGAATTACAAACTAAAAAACTACAAATTTATGGGTTGTTTGTTTGTAGAATTCAAAAAACAACATTTTAATATTTTTAAACATTTTATAATCATAATTTAGGACAACATTTATATGAAACATTCATAGTATTTTATGGTTAAAATGTATTAGAATTTGTAGATTTGTATAAAATTACATAAACTATTAAGAAATAACATTAGAGTGTGATCTTAAGATCCCGATCCGATCTTACGATCACGATCTTGCAAAGACGAAAACGATCTTGGGTAGGATCCCGATCTTGACAACCTTGGCTACAAGTATTATAATTTAAGACATTAATTATGTATATGATTAATTTTTATGCTAAGCAAAAGTAACTTTCTGTTTATAAAAATATTTTTGGGTTTAAAAATTTTAAAATTATTATATTTAGAATGTCCTAAACCTTTTAAGAGTTTAGATAAATGGGTTTAGAAAAGGAGATATTTTATATTTGAGCAATGATATATAAATCTAATGGTAGGCCAAAAAAAACCAAAACTGAAGTGTCATTATTTGATTGGTGATATTAAAAGTGGTTCTTCTGACCTCAGTTAAGGCTTCTTTTTAGGCCTCCCAATTAGGCCTCTATATCATTTCCTTTATATTTACCCATGCTAAAAATTAAAATTTAATATTTTTTAAAAAACATAATTTTTTAGTGCATGGTATTTTTAAAGTATTTTTGGTAAAATATAATTTTTATTTTGAGTATATAATTGTCCCAAAAAAGAGAATAGAAGATTAAAATTAGATGAAGATTTTATTGTTTAAGTATGCTTTTTGATTTTTAGTTTGTATAAATGTATAGAAAATCAGGAACATAGATATATTTTGAATCTTTTATCAATGAAAAAAAAAGTAAAAGTTTCACAAAAGTGCTATTTTTTCAAATATTAAATTTCTTTTTATCGATTTGCGATTTTCAATAAAAATTTACAATGTTTGGATCAATAATCAGATAAAAACTATAGTCAAACTGTTGTTAAGTAGTAACTAGAGTGTCTAATAGTGTTATCAATTTTTAAATAAAAAGTGTCATAAGTGTCACTAAAATCACGAAAACATCAAAAGGTGTCACCAAAATATACACACGATATCAAAAATTGGGAAAAGAAATTCACATAGTGGAAATTTTTATCGCAAATGTGAAAAAGTAATAGGTGTTTTGGTGTCATCAAAATATTTTAAGTATCCCGTGAAGAGTTTTAGAGCCCTTAAATTTATGAGCTTATATCTTTGCACACATTAAACTTTATGTACCAAAATCAGTAGGGTTTTCTTTTTTCTTTTTTTTCCTCCTCACTCGGCCAAACTCCTACTAATATTCACTCTTTCACATTCGGCCTGAGGGAATGGAAAATTCCCATCACGCGAGGTCGGGTGGTTTTGGCTAGAGTTCGGCGGTGGCCAAAAATCGACTACTTTTTATATTTGTAAAAATATTATTACTACTATTAAATTGTACCATTTTATCCATACCCTATCATTTTTATACACAACTTCTCATCATACGTTCCATCGGCATCGTCAGCAATGGGTAGTGATGAAGGGTTGGCTATGTTGTTGGAAATGAATATATAAGTCAAAATCGTTGTTTATGTCAATGAAGAAAACAAACCGTAGCCCCATTCTGGATATCAAGAGGCAAAAAATAGAAATGTAAAAGAAGTTTGAACTACAACAACAAATGTTAAATTTATAACAACAAAAACAACGATAAGAATATGAATCATTCTATATGAGTTCCGTTTATCACTTGAGAATAATTCACCTCGAAAATGGGTTGCAGATGAAGAAGTCGATCAAGGAGAAGTATAATTTATATTATTAGTTTATATTTTTAATTTTCTAAGTTTATGTTTTCAATCATTATTTATTTTTATTTTTTTAAATTTTATTTTATGAAAGACTAATTTAGTTTTTAATAAGATTTGTTAAGAAAAAAAAAAAAAAGGTTTTGTGGTGGGTTTGGTGGTAACCATTACACCTGTTTAGTGATGGGTTTGATGGTGTGCTGAATGATGATGTGCGCCGATATGGATGTGGTAGGTTTGGTGACCATTACGCTTAGTTATATATTAGCTAAATTTGTTGAAATTCACGAAGGGTTCTGCTAATCACAACCCATAGGCTTTATTATTCATGTAAAAATAGCATTTAATGAACTAGTTATTTTTATATTTATACATATTTAATATTTATAATAATAGAAGGTGTTGTTAAACATGAAATATTTGATGTTAATTAATTGTTGATTTTTTAATTAAGGTAAATTTAATCATAACTTATAAGGTTGTGGTTAGCAAAACTCATTCTAAGTATTATCAATGAAATCTTTTAGAATGGTAAACAAATAGCTTGATGTAGCACATGTGATATAACACTAATATGTAATTTCAAATAGTCAATAGGTTGTCATAAAATAGGCATAAACATTTGTATATAACTTCAAACGATTCACCGTTTTTTGTACTGAAAAGTAATACTTTTGTCCCCTTTATGACAACACGTGCATTCTTTGAATCTACAAATTAGTGTAATATCACATATGATATATCAAGTGAGTTTGAATATTGAAAAAAAAAAGATTCATATATTTTCTCCAACTTTTATAAATAAACGGTATTGATTTGGAAGTTCAAAAATTATTTGTTATATACGGTTGAAAAGCTAATAATTCGTATTTTTTAAACGCAAAAACGGTGAATCATTTGAATTTCTACACAAATACTTATAACCATTTTACGACAGCATGTTGGGTGTTCAAACTTATATGATAGTGTTATATCACATGTGATATATCATGCAAAATATTGTACCGAAAAAACAAAATAAAACAATTTTTTTTTGTCGAGAGTATATAAAAGTGTACCTCTGTATAAAGATAATTAAATGTTTGTCATAATCATGCAATATGTTTCACCTAATAATTAACAATTTTTTAGATATATTATTTTAGAAAAAAAAAATGATGAAAATGAGTTTTAATTGAAAAAGATGATTTGTTAGATGATGGAACTGGATGTTTTATTTTCCTTAAATACGAGTTATTAAAATTTATCTTCCAACATTCATACATTTTAATATTTTACGATCTAAAAAATAGCTCACCTCAACAATTAACAGATTATTCGACCACTTCAGTACAAAATTGCAACGATTTGTGCTCCCCATAGATATACAAAAATGTTTGAGCAATCATTTTCATACTTGTAACAAGGTCGATGGTCATAATTAGGTGGACCAACTCAGGACCAAATTGTCTTGATCATCTTTAAGCTACTAACTTCAAAGTTCAGCCCTTGAACTTTTCCTAACTTGCATTTGTGCCATCATGGTTGTCGAGAAACATTTTTCTTTGGCCTTTAACTACTATGTACGTTAACCAACCTTAGAAATTTTGGGACTAACTAATGACACTGTGTTCATATCTCCTTTCATGTCAAGAACATGTCGATTGTAACCTTTTGGGAGTCGAAGAAAGAATTGGCCAGGAAAAAAAAAAGCAATTCAGAAGCTCATCGATTCATCCATATCTAGAATATTGAGCAACATTTTCCAAAAAAAAGTCACAAACAACTTGGCAGTGACAAAAGGCACGACTCGAAGATATATTTATCATCTTTTGTTTAAGGTGATAAATCTAGGGTCAATTCTTTATTTCCCCAAACATGTATCAAAATCATTGCACATTATGCATGATTCACTTGTAAATTGGATAAATATGGCTTTTTAATGTTTATATCAGGTAAATGTGGAATTATCCCATAAATCTAATAGAGGATGATATGTAATGTACGACAGATATGAATAAATGTAAAATGTTGAAGGCCAATATGTAAATTCAATCATGAGAAGGTGATAGAAAGGTCAAAGGTCTTTGATAAGTACATTTCAACGTCCTTTTAAAAAAGTAATGGCAACGTAATGAAGTTGAGAAAATACGAGACATCGAGGGACCAAAATTTAAATCCTTCACAAGGAACTTTAACGTACTAAAAAGGTCAATTCCATCATAAGGGCCGAGCAAAGTGCAAGTATTTTAAGTCATAAAATTGGCCCAAAATTGTGAGTCTTGTAGTTAGACGTAGTTATTTTGAAGATATATAACTTTTGTACTTGGATAATACTATTAATCAGTTTATAGTTGCATGTTCCTCAATTATACACTACCTTTGTTGGATTTCTGCAAATATGTTTATAACATACACATGTTTATCGGAAATGAATAGCATTACATGTTGCTTCAAGGCTACGTAACAAATGAAACCAACAATTATAAATTGCATTAGCGGAAAAATAAATAGACCTTAGAATTCTTACTCATTCTGATGCTATGCCGAGAGCCACCATGATAAGAGGACAAGGTATGGTAGCCATTTAACATGCCATTCGTCGTGCCATTTGTGAGCCACCATACCAGCCAACATGCCAAAGTTGAGCCAAATGAATTTGAGTTAGTGAAATGGCTCAAGCCATTGGTAACTTTTGTGTTTTTTCTTACTTTTTATTTTGTGTATTGTGAGTGAGCGAGTATTTTTAGTGGCGTATTTTGTTGGACCCAGTAACATGTTAGTGGTGTGTTATGAGAGAGGGGTGTTTTAGTTATTGGTGTGTTATTGGATGGAGATGAGGTGGCGCTGATGTGACATACCAATAACGTGTTATCGGATAACACCATACCTAGTGCTCTAAGGACGACAATCTTGTATTAAAATGAAATTATATCTTCCTTAAGGCTGCTGAACTTTGAGCATGTTCTATACGCAAGCTTTCATACACAACAAACACGTACTCATTTGTCCACGTATATTACAACCAAAAATTTCATGTGATGGTTTCGATGGTCAACTTGACGCCATCTTGAAAAGAAGTAGGTATTAAGTTTAGCGTCTGAATCAACTTACTTATGTCCATGGATATATCAGCAGGTGACTTCACTCCACGATCAATCTAAAAGTAAAAACCACAAGTATAAGCTACACAGGCAAAGGGATACTAAAGACTGAACTTGAGGGGTCAAGGTACACTTACGGATGATGCAGACACTTGTTTGATCAACGAGGCATCATAGCCTCTAACACGAGCCACTACCTCTGCCATTTGGACACGAGATAACCTATCTGGCCCACCGACATTTAAAAGCAATTGCATGTTTTTTCCATCTGCAAATTCAACAGAAATGGCCCAATGTTAGTGTATCTGATCAAAGTATCAAACTAGAAAAGCAAAGGGCTTGTGTCCCAATGGTACCCCATGTGTGAGAATGTTCAAGTCCTGCTTAAGAAATTGTGAGATTGATTTATTGTGTATATGATGTGAGATAGTTAGTTGCCGTTAAAAAAAATCAAACTAGAAACAGAAAATATATAAAGTAGTGTTTGACTTTAGAGGTCAAACACGCAACCTTTTAAATTTAAGCTGGAGATAAATGTCTCTATTACTTCATATGAAGTTAAATAAAATAGCTAAAAAACTTATAAAGCAAAATGAAAACACCTTGAAACTGAAGTTGGAAACATGTGTGATTGACGATAAAAGTCAAACATGAGTCGGATAATGCATAAACAACAAATTAAGCTTGTTTGCAATGCAGAGGAGCAAGTAACCTGAAATCCATCTGTTGGTTAATATTTGTATGATATTTACGACATCCTTGACATAAACTGGGCATCGAAATTGATCATGGAAAAACTCAGTTTGTTGTCCTTTAGCAAGGACACTATCCATCCACTGTAATTCATGTGTAAGTTGTGATAATCAGAAACCGTGTAATGAATGAGTTTCATTCTACTTATATTTACGTACTAAAATGATTTAATATTGTAAGAAGCAAGCTCACCTGAATCGGAAGTGATTTTGGGACAGGTGAGATAGTTTGTGGTCCGAAAATAATGCTACTTCTTAAAATTGCAAAGTTTGACCAGTTTGAAGAGATGTATTCTTCTGCTGCCACTTTTGACTTCCCATATATGTTCACAGGAAGTGTCTCATTTTCTTCTTTATAGTAAGAATTTTTCCCTTCATAAACTGATTAAAGAGTTTGTCATTAGAACGAGCGAATAATATAAAGTTAAAACGAATGAATAGTAAATAGGAAAGGATACAGTTGTGCTACCTTGATCGGTTGATAAATGAATAAGAAAAGTATTGCTTTCAGTGAAAGATGATAGCCATTTCACGAGTGAAGAAGGAACATTTACAGACATGGCAAGTGAAGGGTCTGTTTCACAAGCGCGAGGTATGGAAAGTGCAGCACAATTGACCACTACATCGGGCTGCATTGCAAGTTAAAACTGGCTTACTTGAGTGGTTTGTAATGCCAAAAGTTGTATAGACATGACATTCACACACATTCGACAAATGATCTCAACCTTGACCTCGAACAAGTCATTAGCGTTGATTTGTGCCAACAAGTTGTCCGCTTGTAAAGAATTAAAGTAACAGACGTTTGCAATCGCAACGGAAACACAACATACAAAGACTTCCTTACTGCAAATGTTCCTTTCCTAAGCATTTTTCAGTTGAAACACGCATTTAAACTGAATACGTGTATGTCTACACATACATATTCCTCAAAGAATATTCAATACAATGCCAGTTAAACTCCAAAAGAACTCTCAATAGTTGTACCATCAATGACCAAAGAAAATTTCCCAGTTCCCAATGAGCTAAAGGGGGTTTTGGTCATGCTTTTAAAGTCATTATTTTGGCTTCCGATTAATCAGTTTTCAGTGTTTAACAAAAGCTGATCCTTAACCTGATATTTTAATTAATCAAACTGAGTGACACAAAGGAGTTAAGCTAAGCAAAATGCTAATTAAGATAAACTAATTATTTGATTCTCTAATTCTGATTCACTAACAGCTAATGCCTAACTATTTTCTCTGATTCTGGTGCTTCAAGTTCTAATAATCACTTTGTAAACGTTCATCTAAACGCCTCTTTAATTACCTAAACGCCAAAGGAAACATCAACGTTTAGCAGCCAAGAGATCTGTAATCAAAACTAAATAACGGGTCAACATATAAGCAATTTTAATAAGAAACTCATTCTTTGTGGATTATGCTTGAGGACGTAAATCAAGCAAATCTTATACTACATTATAAGCCGTCCCATCCCAACATAATAATGATACAAACACAACCACAAGGGGTGACCCAGCGGTAAGAATACCAGCCTTCCAAAGAGGAGGTCAAGGGTTCGAATCCAACGGGGAGAAAATTATTCCCCTTGTGGCCACAGAGGTTCACCTGCGCCGACTCTGGGCTATCCAAAAGAGTAGTCGCCCTGGGATTAGTCGGCTCGCAATATCGAGTCGGAAACTCAGGTAAACCAAAAGAAAACACTCTACATAAATCGCTTCACATTTCGCCATTTCAAGATCTTGAAAAAACATAACCAGACACTAAAACAGCCCTATAAACATTCCACAACTAACAATAATACAATATTAATATATTATTAAACAGCAACATATTATATAACAATTACTAATAGTGTTAGAATATGCAGACCTGACCAAATGTATTAGAAACAGAGTCAAACCCATGACCAGTTTGCAAGTCAACTTTAAAGAGTACAGCATTAGGAACTGCTTGAAGCAATATATCAGGTAGATTAGATGAATGATGCGTGAATGCAATTGATAAATCTAATGATTCTGCATATGATTGTAATAAATGTTGGCCCAAGTAACCAGTGCCTCCTATTATTAATATTTTTTTCTTCATTTTGTGAATGTTACTGATGTTTTGAAGAATTATCTAGCAGAGTATAGTTTTCTTGAATCACCACCAGCAATTACGTTAGTGGGTGTTTGGGATTATGTATTATTAAGAACAATTCTAGTCATACAATTTAAATAAGAAAAAAGAAATAATTGGATGCATTTATTTTTGTGAATGCATATAACATTAGTGGTTGTCCTTCTCATCCTTCTCATCTTGATTTATATTTCTCATTTGATCCATATTCTCTGTTTTGATATATAATATTAATATTGGCGAAAATTACATGAGAGGACATTGTCCTCATCATACATCTTGCAGATGACCAACTTTTTATGTTTTACATAAGAGGACCAGATGGTCGCGAATAAAATAACGTGCCCAAAAAACTCAATACGTGTCACTATCACAACGAAGATAAAAAAAAAAGAAAAAAAAAACTTTGGTCGCGAAAATTTAATCGTGTCCAGAGGAAAAAAACAAATATGTTGCCAATTTACTAACTTTTGGATATTAAATGGAAATAATATAGAAAAGTGCAAAATTCACCCTTAACTTTTTGATATTTACAAATTTTTTATATAACAAACTTTATTCGTCAAGTATCTAGCAAATATTTAGCGAATTCGAAAATAAAAAATATATCGTTTCGAAGAGCTTTGGATTACGAACAAAACGAGCCCAATATCGCTATGTTTTTTACGTACTTACGATTTTATAAAAAATATTAAAGTTTGATATATTTTTTAAAAACAAAAATAAACTTTCAAAACATACTCTTAAACCAGAAGTGCAAAAGACGGGCAATTCTATAAAAGAGAAAAATCGTTTGGAATGACCGGGATATCATTTGAAAATAAAAACGTAAACATTAATAAATTAAAACGGTATCTTTTTATTAGAGCCTTGGGTATAATAACCTTAGGTTAAGGTTTAACCTTTGCCACGTCAGCGCCACATCAACTTTAACATTTTACCTTAACTTAACAAAAAAACATCCATTATCATAACATTCTCAAGGTTAAACCTTAACTCAAATATTTTCAAATTCAACCCCTAAACTAAAATAAACACTTCATTTATTAAAAAACATTAAACATTAAACACAAAGTACATTAAATATTAAACACGAAGTACATTAAACATTAAAATTACAACGAGATTGATGAAAATAAAAATACAAATTAAGAATACGAATCATCTGAGTTGTAACCCTCGTCACTCGAAGAGTAATTAAACTCGCCAGCAAAGTACTTTCTCTCCATGATATCAAAGTAGTTCTCCCTAAGATATTCAGCTTCCCTGGCTTCCTGTTCCAAATGAGCAGCTTCCTCGCGTGCCTCGTTTTCCATAATCTCTCTATAATTTTCCTCGTCCTGCGCAAGTTCACGAAGGTAAGCCTCATTAAACCCAAATGGATTGTTTCCGAGGTCCACTTGTGGACTGTTAGCAGGTGGATTGTTAACAGGTGGAGTGTTAACAATTGGATTGTTAAGAGGTAAAGTGTTTACAAATACATTTTCCGGTTGGAAAACCGGAAAGACATCTTCTGGTGGAGTTGAATAAACGTCAACTTCTTCTTGTGGAGTTGGAAAGGTAGTTTCCGGCAGTTATGGTATACTTGAAAAGGTAGTTTCCGGCAATTGTGGTGGACTTGGAAAGGTAGTTGGCAGTTGTTGTGGACTTGTGAATTGTTGAGAGAAATTTTTGCGAGACATTTTTGTGTGCGTGAGTTGTGTGTGTAACTTGTGTGTCTGAGTTGTGTGTGCTAAACAACTCTGGTAGACTTGTATATATAGGCAGATTTGATTTTGATTTTAATTTTGAATTTGAATTAATCCCGCTTATATTTGATTTTTAAATTTCAAATTTGAACCTCATTTA
>BPTQ01000006.1:272303908-272342438 GCA_019973895.1 Chrysanthemum seticuspe | reverse complement strand
TAAATATGATACAAAAGGTTATAATTTTTGGTCATGTGTTGTGTTTTAAATGAGACCGTCCTTGTAATTAATATAAAAAAAATAAATTTTAATGTTTATATGTCTACAAATTGCAAATCGATATAAAATAGTTAAATTACTAATTGTTTTTTTCAGGAGGACAATATATGAAGATACCGACATTTGTCGTTTTACTTTTCAATTTATAATATTTAGGCTTATAATATGCGTGGTTTTGGTACTTTTATAATAGGTTGTTGTTTTATGTATGTAAAATTTGGGTGTATTTTACTTTTAAGTGAATTTTAATAATAATTATAAGTATGAAATCTCTTTTACTATTTTCAACATTTTTCTAACGTTAGTATTTTAAAGCATGAAATTAACGATAACACATTTAAATTGAAATCATTGTTTTATTAAACACCTTGTATATTATGGAAGATTGAATTTGTCAAATATTTTTTTGTTTGTAAAATATGATGACAGATGTTATAGTTATTAAAAAAAGAGTTAAAGGACGTGAATGAAAAATAACGTAAGTTTCAAATAACTTAGGCGATTTTATAAAATTTTAAAATAACACTGCTTATGATTGAGACATGTTTGTACATTTATGTCACCCCATAATAATACCAGTCTCGTTCTCGAGACATGCAAAAAAGAGTGAGTCATTGTAACAATGTACTACAAACACACACCAAATATAACTACACTATAAATAGATTCAAAATTCATTTTCTACGTTTACCAAACACACACACTCATTTAGTCAACTACTCCGTCTAGATTGAAGGGGCTGTTTCTTGATCGGTATTTTTTTCCCTTTTGAATTTTTAATTTAATATTCTTGATTGATGTTTTGATTAGATTAATGTGTTAGTTTCATATAATTTTTATATTTTTATGTTTTCGTTTATTATTATGCAGATTTAGTTATTCTGTTTTTATATATTTATGTTAGATAATTAAGATTTTTATATGTGTGTTAGTTAGGATTTGTATTTGTTGATAGTTTAAGTTAAGTTGTATCATTATATTTGGTTGATTATTTTGTTTTAACGGTAAAATAGGTAATAAGTTGATACAAAGATGTGTAGTTGCTGTATTTTGAATCTTTGTTTTTGATATTTGTTGTGGTTTAGACTTTTTTTATATTGTTAGTTGTATCAAAAAATTTTGAAACAAAATTTATTTCCTGATTTTTTGTGCATACCAAGTGTTTGTGTTAATTATATGGTTAAGTTTTATGTTTATGTGTTCATTCCAATTCAGTTGCAGTAAAGTTGAATCAAGTTTTGAATGTTAAATTGAATTTAGTTCAATTAAAGGGTTGTTTGGATGTAGCAAATTATTAGTGATTTAGTAATTTGTTCAAGTGAATTTTCAGTTCTTTTTAGTTTATAAAGATATTGTAAGGTTTTCTCATTTAATGTGTCAAGTTTTGCAAGTAAAAATTGTGATTTAAGCTTCTTTCTAGATCTGTCACATTCTCCATTTTTTCCTACATCAGTCTATTTTACTGTCAAATTATAGGTGTTAATGAGTTATAAAGATTTTTTATTTCTGTTTTTGCTGTTGTTTATGCACCATCGTTTGTTTGTTCTCAAATTATTTTCCAATTAGTAGTGCCTTTGATTGCTTATTTTCTACTTAAAGTTCCCCATTCTGCCTTATGTCTGTTGGTGCATTTTGCATTTTTGTCCGAAATCAGTATGTTTTGTTGACATTTTATCGGTTTTTAATAGTTTATACATTAGTGTAAAATCCTTTTTCCTGATAATGAAATCGTACTTACAAAATTAGTTATTTGCAGGGAAATGGCAATTGAATTTGTAATGCCGATGAACTTAAACACTTTTCCAGTTTCACAGGTATATTTTGTGAATAATTAGTTTATGCACACGTGAAATACAATATATGCAGAACGTATGATTACAATTTCTTAAACTTTGTGTAGGAACTACCTGATATTTATAAAGAAGAATGTTTTAATGTCTACCTGACAAGTTCACGTAGGTATAGGTCGAAAGTTCGAATTGTTAAAAAAAAGAATGGACATATTTTGTTAATTGGTGACAAGTGGTCAGAATTTGCTGTTGAGAACTTTGATTTGGATGTTCAAGTTCTACATTTTGTTGAGGAAGGAGAAGACTGCTTTTATGTTACCGGCTATTATGAAGACGGGACTGAATTTGGTGGTTATAATGGAATAAGGGGAAGGTTTATGAGATTCATGACTCGTGTTTCACCATATGCAAACATTGCACAGGTATGAATTCGTCATTGTACTTAATTAACGTAATAGATGTATTATGTGTGCATATATAATTCAAGTTATTTTTGTCCATTTATTTATGTTTCCTTTTAATATCGTATGTTGACTATTCCTGCTGATTTCATGTCTGGATTACCGGAGAATGCTGCAATGTTTGTTACCGTGAACGGTGCAAATTATTTAATAAATGTTACTCGTGTTCAATCAGAAGGAACGAACGTGGAGTTTGTGTATAGGATGTTGCAAGATGACTGGAACACGGTTGTTCAAGATTTGCAGTTGGAAGCTGGAAGGATTGTTGTTTTCACTAAAGAGACCGTAAATGTTTTGAGGTTAACAACTTTTGATAGTGATGGTAGTCCCATGACAGATGTTGAGTTTTTGGGTGCGACAAGTTTGTTGAGAAACCAACGAACTTTGTCATTTTGGGAAGAAAGTAAGTAAAGTTACTTATTTATCAAATATATATATATATATATATATATATATATATATATATATATATATATATATATATATATATATATATATATATATATATATATATGTGTGTGTGTGTGTGTGTGTGTGTGTGTGCGTGTGTTTGTATTTTGGTTTTATTAGATTTTATTTTTTGTTAAAAATGAATCGAACAAAAATATGTAGCAAGTGTTTATGTTATATTAGTTGTGTCTATTATAGTAGTGTCATTGTGTATTTAATGAATAAACTAATATGTTTTACTTTTTTGAAGAGGATAAAAGATTGCAACATATATGCTACTGGCCATTGCATAGGGATCATTTTGCTGAACGATTTGATACATTTTATGTAAGGTTTGAAATGATTGAACCGAAGCAGCTTCTCGTATGTTTTTTTTAAGATATCGTTATATATTCTTGTACTTATTTAATTTTTCTTTTGTTAGAATGTACTCATTCTATTTTTTACTAAACTTAAATGCAGACAATTCCAGCGCCTTTCTTGAAGAACCACCCGATGCATACTTAAAGAAAGGTGATGGTGAAACACCAACAGATTGAAGAGGTTATGAACATAAGGGTGGAAAACCATAAAGAGAAGTCGAACAGGACTAATAATATAAAAGTGTATGCCGATAGGAATTATTTTGCTGAGAGATGCGGGTTTGAGTATAAGAAAATGATCAGGTTCAGGTACATGTTCAATGTTGAAGATGTGTTATTTGATGCGGATCTTGAGTCTGATTCAGATGTCGATTCTCAAGGGAATGAAGAATATCCAGTATTCCATGTTTGTTAAACAAACATCAACATATCGGTATGTTATTAGGTTATGTAATATTTTGGTTGTGAAATATGTTGTCTATATGAATGACGTAAGAATTTGGTAAGGGTATGGTTTGTATTAATTAGTATAACTGGTAACTTGGATGCTGTCATCTGATATATCTGTAGTATTTGTATCTAGTGTGTAGTTTAGTTCCGTAAATTGTAGCTTTCTAAACATGGATCTCCTAAAACAATGAACCATGTTAATTTTGTTAACTTATTGGAAAGATAAGTTTAAGCTGCATTTGCGCTACTTTATAGTCTTATTTTCTGATTTGGTATGTATGTTTATTAAATCAATTTGGTTTTAGTATCGTTTATATTTTTATTGTCGTGAATGTTTATTTAATATTTGTTATTTTAGTAACAGTTTTTGCATCATAAGTTTGTTTGTTAACTTAGACATGGGTTAATACCATTATGTTTGGTGTGTAATGGATTGTGAAGTTAGCATTATTAAAGTCAATTTATTTGTTTTTCAATGGATTGTTATTTTAGGACATTGGACTATGAATCCTGTTTTTCAAGTATTTAGAAAGCTTTGACCAATTTACCTTTGTCAATAAAAATTCAAAAAAAAAGTCAATCTGAAAAGTCAAAATAGTTGAGGATAATTTCTGAGTTTAGATGGTTATAAGTTGAGTTTTAATGATTATTTGAGTGTATCATTTAAGCTTTTATCAAATTTCATCATCGTTTGAAAGTTATTTTGCTATATGTTCAATTTAAGGTGGTGTTTGGTTTAGAGAAAAATTTAGAACATAAGTCAATTAGGTCATTTAATTTTGAGTAAATCTAGTGTAGTTACTTGTGTTAGAGTTGTTTCAACCAGAGTTTCAAAGTTTAATAGTTTCGGTGACCATATATAAGTTTTGAAGTATTTTCAGCAAAACAAAAGCTTATTTTGAATAAGCTGCTGTTAAGCTATGTTTTGCTTTTGTTTTTCAAAAAACTTTGAGTGACTTTTAGTTTGTTATAGATTCATTGTTTAGTGTGTTCATTCTAGCAATCCAAATCTCAATTCGAAGTCTGTTTTAAAAATCTAAATTTGTCCATCTGTCGTATAAAGTAGATTTTGTCAAATTTCAGAAGCAATTTGAGTCCATTTATGATTGTTGTAAATTTTTTAAAAAATTAAAAATAGCAATTTCATAAGATTGTTTCACTTTTTCCAAAAGGAAAAAAATTAAAAAAATGGTTTAGGTAGGCTGCAATTGTTTGAAAGTTGATGAGTTGATGGTTTTCTGTCCTGCATCTCAGTAATTTCCTGTACATTCAGCTTATTTCAATATGATTATCTGCTTATCCTGATGTTATAAGTGCTTGATTTTTAGTTGGTAGTTAGTTCTTAATGTGAGCATTAGGTATTTTGCATTTTGAAGTCATTAGTTTCCTGTTGTTAGTGCCTATTGTGTGCTTAAAGTACATACAACAGGACTGCAATTGGTCTTTTAGGCTTCTGTTGCAGCAGTTTTTTATGTGCTTATTTAGACTTAATTTGACTAAAAATAGTCTTTTTAGAGTTATTAGGATTGGAGTTATCATATGTTTGTAGCTTAATTCCTGTTTTTAGGACATTGGTATGGTCATTTTTGTGCTCAAATTAGCTCCCTCAGGTCTGATTAAGTCTACCTAAGTTTAGTATGCTTATCTGTTTTAAGTTACTTATGAGTTTTTTAGTAGACACTTATGATAAGAGTAGAATTAAGTTAGGCTTGCTCTTAGTTATTAAGTTCCATTTAGTCAGCATTCTAGCTTATTAGAAGGTAAACTTAGCATAGGAGTTGTTTTGTATAAGGCTTATGAATGGTTTAGCAGCTCTTGGCTTGTGTTTATTTGGACTTATTTAGTAGCATTATGTGTGTTTAAGTTAGTTTTATTTTTATAAGATGATTGGATACCCTGTAGCTTGTGTTTTCAAATCATTTATGTTTTTTAAGTTGTACAGATTAAGATGTTTTAATTAAGGGATAATGACAAAAAAAATGCATCGAACTTGACACCTATTGTGATTGTGTGTAGCCAACTATTTTTTTTCATTGTAACACAAAACTTTTGAATTTTTGTCATTGTATGTACGATTTCCAACGTGTCAAAACACGTGGACTGCCAACTCATCGGGGTGTTACACGTGGACTGCCAACTCATTTACCCACTATTACTTTTTAGGGATAATAACAAAAAAATGTATCGAACTTGACCACTTTTGTCATTGTAACACAAACCTTTTGAAGTTTTGTTAATGTATGTATCCAGTCAATCTAAACTTGGCATCGTTAGTCCTTTATACTAACGGCCGTTAGCACATAACTTAAAATTTCGTTTTCTTACGTTTTCATCCCTTTTTATACGTTTTCATTTGTTTTCTTACGTTTTCATCCGTTTTTATATTTTTTCGTCCATTTTCTTACCTTTTGTATACGTTTCGTCCGGTTTTATACTTTTTCGCCGATTTTCTTACGTTTTCATCCGTTTTTATATGCTTTCATCCGTGTAAAATCAAACAAAAACGTGTAAAAATAGACGCAAACATGCAAAATCAAATGAAAACGTGTCAAAACGGACGGAAACGTGTAAAATCAGACGAAAACGTGTAAAATCAGACGAAAACGTGTAAAAACGGACGAAAACGTATAACGGACTAACGTTGCATTAATAAAATAAACGGACGTGTGTAGCTATAAAAACGGATGAAAACGTACAAAAATGGATGAAAGCATATAAAAACGGATGAAAACGTACAAAAACGTAAAAAAAGTTGGCGAAAACGTATAAAACGGACGAAAACGTATAAAAACATAAGAAAATGAGCGGAAAATGTATAAAAATGGATGAAAACGTAAGAAAACGAACGAAAACATATACAAAGGGATGAAAATGCAAGAATTTTTTTTTAAGTTATGTGCTAACGGCCATTAGTATAAAGGACTAACGATGCCATGTTTAGATTGACTGGATACATACATTAACAAAAATTCAAAAGGTTTGTGTTACAATGACAAAAGTGGTCAAGTTCGATACATTTTTTTGTTATTATCCCTAAAAAGTAATAGTGGGTAAATAGTTGGCAGTCCACGTGTAACACTCAGATGAGTTGGCAGTCCACGTGTTGTGACACGTTGGAAATCGTACATACAATGACAAAAATTCAAAAGTTTTGTGTTACAATGAAAAAAAATAGTTGGCTACACACAATCACAATAAGTGTCAAGTTCGATGCATTTTTTTGTCATTTTCCCTTTTATTAATGACATTGTCATTAGATGCTTTGTATTACCACGTTTGTTGTTGACGTTATGTATTTTCCATCTTCGTCACAGCACAATATTTTCAAACCCTTTTTGCTTTTAACTCTAGATACAGCGACGTAAAGTTGCCCATGTGAGAATACTGGGTGTTGTAGAAATATCCCGCCCTGAGTCAATGTTTGTCCTTGACTTTTGTTAATAGTCATTGCGAAACACAATGCTACCGGAAATTGTCTCCGGTTTAATTTAAATGGCATTTTTATATCACTGGGGCTTAGGACCATTCGTGGTATTGCGCAAATAGTACCAACATTACCTCCTGATATTATCTTTGCTTCAATTATATTTATGCCCATTCTCAGTATCTGGAGTCTTGTTATGTTGCATAATCCAGCTCTTTGGTCAATATTTCTCATGCACATAACTGGAGCACCTATCTTAAGTTTGAGAGTATGTTGAGGAAGACCAGCAACTTTAATGCTATTAAGAAAGTCATCTGTGTAAAGTGACTCATTAAAATTTGTGTCGACATCAGCAATTCCAACAGAATCTGAACTTTCGTATGTTTTTTTGTCTCCTGGGACTAACTCTAGCATTCGCTCATTTATCATATCTACAAGTGCCTGTGTCGGTGCAAGAATTGCTTTTTCTTGGAAGAAAGTTGGGTTGTAAAGGTTTTTGATCAATTCAGGATATGTTTCTTCAATAATCGATCCTATATGATCATTTGAATCTTTGATCAAGTATCTTCCGGAAGGTCTATGTTTGTTTCTCCATCGTTCTTACCGCCAATTGTACCGTTTCCAATGCTTAATATCCAATCTGCAAAGTCTTGTATTTCTTTCCTCTCAGAATTATTTGAACCTGTTCCTAGCCTCATGTTTATAGTGAGCCGCATGACTTTGCAATGTTTCCACAAATATGAAGAGTTGATGGATGCATGTACCACGTCTTGTCGGCTTCCGTTTGGAACAACCGGTAATAGAAAATCACCACCAAACAAAACAACTTTTCCGCTAAAAACCTCTTTGGAAGGTATTGAAGGTTTAGTCCTGCATATGTCACGAATTGTTCTATCAAATGCTTCATAACAATGTCTATGTATAATTGGAACCTCATCCCATATTATTAGCTTACACTTTCTTATTAATTCAGCGAGCTCACTATCTGCTTAAATATGACACATAGAATCGTCTACTACATTTATCGGTATAGCAAATCGAGAATGGGCTGTTTTTCCTCCTTCCAACAATAATGCTGCAATACCACTTGATGCTACGTTTAACACTATTTCTCCTTTGGACCTTAATGCAGCCGATAAAGTTTTGTAAAGGTATGTCTTTCCAGTACCTCCATAGCCATAAACAAAAAACATTCCTCTTTTGTCACCGGTAACTGCATCTATTATTGTCTTGTATATTCCTTTTTGTTCACTTGTCAGTGTGGTGTATAGTCTTTGATGCTCTTTATGTAATGCTTTTTGGTCGTATTTCAACTCATCGTATACCAACCTGTTATAAGTTGCCATCGTGTACATTTCGTTTGGGTACGGCATGTTTGGTATATGTTTCAAACTTTTGTTGTTACAAAGTAGCATGTGTTCGATGTATGTAAGGCATATGTTTTTCCTTTCTTCGTCAGAAAGTTCCAAATCTGAAAAATAAATAAACTCCTAATTAGTTGTTTTATTTATTTATTTATTTTTTAAAGAGTAAATTGCAAAAATCGTCCTCGTGGTTTAGCCAAATTGCAGATTTCGTCCGTACTGTTCATTAAGTGCAAAAATAGTCCGTTGACTGCACTATTTGGTGCGCTTTTGGTCCTTTGACATAACTGCCGTTAAATGTACTCCGTTAGTAGTTACACTTTAGCCCTTTTGACTAACCACCGTTGCAGCACCCATCCTTCAAACCACAAGGACAATTTTTGCAATTTGTTTTTGAATTTAAAAAAAAAAAATAAAATAAAAATCCTACGTTTTTTTTTTAATTTTTTTTGAATATTTTTTTTCGAAAATGTTTTTTATGAAAAAATGTTTTATATAAAAATGTTTTATATAAAAACGTTATATATAAAAACGTTTTATATAAAAACGTTTATAAAAAGTTTTTATATAAAACGTTTTTATATAAAGCTTTTCTATATAATAATGTTTTTATATAAAAAATTAAAAAAGTTTTTATAAAACATTTTTATTTAAAATTTTTTTATAAAACGTTTTTTTATAAAATATTTTTATGTATAAAACAATTTATATAAAACAAACAAAAATGGATGAAAACAGATAAAATCGGATGAAAACGGACGAAAATGAAAAAATTGGATAAAAACGGGAAAAAAAAGTACGTTTTTGTCCGTTTTTGTTCGATATTTTTTTGAATAATTTTTATCGTCAAGTAACTTTTTTTTCGAAAATGTTTTTTATATAAAAAAGTTTTTATATAAAAATGTTGTTTTATATGAAATGTTTTTATATAATTTTTTTTTAAATATTTTTATATAAAAACATTTTTATATAAAAAAACTTTATATAAAAACGTTTTATATAAAAACTTTTTTATAAAACATTTTTATATAAAAAACATTTTTGAAAAAAATATTAAAAAAAAAAAAAAAACGTAGGATTTTTTTTTTTTTTTTTTTTTTTTAAATTCGAAAAAAATTTGCAAAAATCGTCCTTGTGGTTTGAAGGATGTGTGCTGCAACGGTGGTTAGTCAAAAGGGCTAAAGTGTAACTACTAACGGAGTCTATTTAACGGCAGTTAAGTCAAAGGACCAAAAGCGCACCAAACAGTGCAGTCAACAGACTGCTTTTGCACTTAATGAACAGTACGGACGAAACCTGCAATTTGGCTAAACCACGAGGACGATTTTAGCAATTTACTCTTTTTTAAATTTAATATATATTTGGTAAGGAAATAATTATTGTTATATTTGGTTTTAAAATTACATACCTGGATTGTTATTCTTTACACGCTCAACTTGTAAAACATCATCAGCCAAGACTTGCCATGTTTTTTCGTACACAATCTATGGGCGAGACATGCTGTCTGTCATAATTAGCATCACAAAAAAAGTTCTTAAATAATTTCCGGACCCCCAATAGCTAGCTTCGATTAATCTATCAATATATTCCTTATCATCCTCTAACATTCCTCGAGCTTGACAAGCGTCTTTATAGGTTGGGTATACTACTTTATCATATGTCTTAAAGTCAATCCAATCCTTTGCCCCTCTCACCTTGTTTAGTAATACTTGTAGATAAAACAATTCTCCAAATGAAGGAGGTACATGATGTACACGCCCAATAGATGTACCTTTTTGTCTTGGGAGCCATATCCTATCTTCTTGTCTCCATACAAAATATGATGGAATCTCATGATAAAGCAACTTTCTAGCGTCTTCATTTGTGTTGTTTAACTCCATTCATGCTATGAACTTAGATTCATTAACTGACGCCTTATCCAGTGTATAGTCAAGACTTTCTGTTGCATCAAAAATAATTGTCTGTTCGCATTGCAAGTGAAATGGTAATCTTTCAACAGGTGGATACCTGTAATGTATATCAAATCCGTAAATTCTCCATGCTGCCTCACATGGAGAAAGATATCTACAATCGTAGTAATCTTTTATTTCATCTACTTCCACGTCCTTTATAGCAGCTGTTACTCTATCTGGTCCTTTATTTATACACTTGAACAAATATTTTATGGATCCAAGCTGGTTGCACCATTCAACGTTTATATGTGATTGGTAACGTCGTAACAATCCAGGGTTGTACGGTAATACATATCCATTATGCAAGTCGATGTTGCTTTTTTTGATAGTAGACCCGTCGTTTCTTCTTTTGTATATTGTGTAACCACTCTCATCAACAAATGTTTTATCGTTAAATTGCTTTGGGAATTTCCTTGTGCACTTGTTGTTTATTGTGCAAGGACAGGTTGAGCGATCAACGCCACATGGTCCATGCATCATATGACCGGTTACTATTTGATAAAGTTCTGTGTCTTCATTTTTGTCTGGTATCTCTCACGAAATAAACTTATCAATTTGTGCCGGTGTTGTGATCTTGTCTTGTTGTTCCAAAAAAAGCAATATGTGAGCATGTGGCTGATACGCTTACGCAGCGCGTTCGGGGTCAAAGGAACTTCCTTTTCGTCGAGCAAGTTTTTCAACACCCTAGGCAGTGAACCTAATCATTGTAGTGTAGTATTAGGGTAAGCCACGGGAATTGATATCGTTCTCTAGGGGAATAGGAATGCTAGTGAGAAGTTACTACGCTAAGGTTGGGGTTGAGGAAGATTATTTTTTTATCTTTTTATGTTTTTTAGGAAATGGAAAGGTACGAATCTCGGGGTTTGGATTTGGGGGGTTGGTATTTCTACCGATTACTCAATTATCTAATTATCTAATTAACTAAGGTGAGGGTAGTCTATGTCTAATTATTCTGTGCTCGTATGATGGTTTAAAGATGTGTTTACTTAGGTTTTATTACTCCTTAATTATCTCCTATTGATGGTTGAATTGTCACGTCCTTATTCTTAATGGCGTTGTGTGTCTAAGGTCGTAGGGTATACGTTTGTCCCTCACTCTTTGAAACTACCAAAGGTTATTGCCTACAAAGTCTCTAGGATTTATAAACTTTAACTCTAAGGTACTGTTCGGATGGTTTAGCCTACAACAACTCTAGGTGTTATAAACTAAGGTTCACAAAGATTAATCAAGCATTTACTACACAACGGATGACCTATCGCATTACTAGATCATTAACAATTAAGATAAGAGACAACCAATCAATATTCAATAATTAAGTTTCATATTCCCTAAGCAAACACACAAGTAAATTAGCCGGACATGGAGAACATGCAAGCATACACACAAGTAATTGAAGACATAATAAAATTAATGAAGTAAGCACTTATCTTGATGTAAGATAGGGTTTAGAAACCTAAAATACTGTACAAGACAGCCTTGGTTCGGTTTAGGTTTTTACTCCAAAAGACTACACACTGAAAACTAAAAAATTCGGATTCTATATATAATATTACATTCGCGACGGCGTCACCCTTTGATTTGTGACGCCGTCGGGGCGCCGTTATTAGGGTTTCGTCTTGGCCACATTAGTCTTGCGACGGCGTCACCTTATGCTTGTGACACCGTCCCCTTCAGTCTCTGACGCCGTCTGGATCAAATCTAGGCCGTCTGAGTTGCGACGACCTACTCTTTTAAAGCCTAACACCGTCACTTGTAAATAAGCAATTTGGCTACTGAGCCGTCACAAAAGTGATGCGACGGCGTCGCAGGTAACACCTGACGCCGTCCCCTTCAGTTCCAGCAGCCTGAGTGTCTCGATTCTTGACTTTGGCCATTTTCTTCGTATATTCGCGCCTTTTCGTCCGAATAAGTGTCATTCCAGCATTTTGCCTTCAAGATACCTAAAAAGTGAAAAGGAACGATATTAAGTAATAACGGATACAAAAGTGATCAAATAAGGGCTTAAACGACCCCTCAAAAAGGTACATTTTAAAACCTTATCAAATATCCCTACACTTGGTATTTTCTTGTCCTCGAGCAAATGTGATTTTAGCCAATTAATTTATAAGTTAGGAGTCATGAAGCATTGGTTTAGAATAATCCACAACACATATAAGCCCCGCAAAAGTCATAACAAGCACGGAAATTACATACTAGCACCTCACATGGGGTGTTTGGATACTCGCATCTCTCGGGTGTATATGAAATATAACAAGTTGGAAATGGAAGATAAACACTCATTAACCGGTCCTAGTACATAGATTACCATAGGCTTGAGACTAGATCAAACCTCCATCGCTTTGGCGTAAGCACCTAGGAAAGACTATCAAAGAGGTCTTTTAAAGGGTTGTAATGTTAGGCTTACGGTAGGGAAACAAAGGGTTTGGTGGGATAGGCTATTTAGTGGTGGCAAATCAAAAATCTTTATGTTACAAGCATGCGAAGAATGGCGTTGCTAAGCCAAGACTCGACACTCTAGACTCTAGATAACTGAAACAAACAAACATAAATTAAAGATAGATGTAGGATGATAGCCCGTATGTTTTTTTTTCAACACTCTATTTTTTTCTTTTTCTCTTTTTCTATTTTTTTTCGATATTTTTTTCATACACTTTTACTCTACCATCCTCTACGGTAACATCAAAATGATAGGGATTTATTGGCACATCCCTACACTTGAGTTTTTATTACTCTAACACTAATTTGACCCGAATTGAAAAGATCAAAACACTTGGAGTACATTATTACGCAAATAAAGGGAATTTGAATTTAACGTTCCCTTCCCGTCATTTCATAAACTTTAACTTTTCCCATGAGTCCCAATCGTCCCAACACTGTGTACAAAGGATATGACTCGACTTAGCAACTTATGCAAGCAACTAGATAATTGAACTAAGAGTTTTAGGGTGATAACAAAAATGCACTAAAAGTGAGTGCATACAAGGTAGGCTAAGGCGATTTGGGTGTACATTTGGGGGTGGGGTGTAAACAATGCTCTTCATTGATATTTCGGAAAACCAAAACATCACGAGAACCGCGAAAAGGATAGGCTCTGAGGGGTTAACTAGGGGTATCGTGTACTAAAGATGAGTACAACGCAAAGGTGTGGGGGAATTACTCAACCGATGTGGAAGAAATAATTATATTACAGGTATCAAACAAGGGTTATCCTAATGCCTCTTATCATTTAGTTATTCTTAACTACACAAGTGTAGTCTTACTAGCGATCTCGGGATGCATCACAAAACAAGTTCTAGAATCTATTATACTACCGGTTCACACTCTAAGCATTAAAGATGAATGCTTTAATTCCTACTAATCTAAGGGTGATCCTCACATTTTGGGTGGAATTTAAGTGATTAAAGGGTTTTTGTGCTAGTCATATAACTTCCTATCCATGAGACGCTTTTGTTAAGACTAATGGCCCACTCCTATATGTCATGAAAAATTTTAAATTTGGTGCCAAAATTACCCTAACCGACATTTTCTCATGGTTTATTACACAAATGTAATTGGACAAAGCAAATAATCAAGGATAAACATAGTTTCAAAGTTCCCGTTTTATTTCCTCCCTACACTTAAATTGAACATTGTCCCCAATGTTCCCCGAAAGTATCAAAGTTATGATAATGGAAGGTAATAAAAGATGAAAGAAACTAATACTCCCCTGATTAGCTCGGTAGGATCGGTGTAAAGTGGTGGTTATATTTTTCTTCAAGAAGAACGTTTGCGTGAAAAGCTCCTTCTCATCTTATGTATCTCCTTCTTGATAAATTAAACCTGCACACTTGAAGAAAACAAATGAAACCTTCGCGTAAAATCGGCGGTAATAATATATATAAGACTTTACTAAACTAGGATATAATGCTTGTGGAATGGATGTTTACAGAATTTCTGGAAAATTAAGACCTGGAAAATTCCAAAATTTTTTTATAAGCAGCTCAGAAAACGAGAAAAAGTAATCAGTTGTTTTTGCTCCTTCCTGACACCGTCAGGTTGCGATCCTGACAAAAACTGGTCTGCGATTTTCTGGAAAAAATTCTGGAAAATTTACATCTTTAAAATCTGAAAAAATTTTCTGCAAAACATCCATTATGACTCGATACAAGCATTTGATTCGAACAAACACACATGTATCTTTTAATTAATTGAAATTCTCATGTTCACGTTTCTTTTGAAAACGTGTATAATCCTCCCTACACTTATCCTTTATGTAAAATACCTTTATATGTAATTAAGACGCGGTTAAAAACAAAATAAAGCATTTTTACAAATTTAAACATGAGAATAAACAATCAATAAAAGATATATGGCACAAACAAGCAAACAATTAAGCATGGGTTGCCTCCCACGAAGCGCTTTTCTTTATTTATGAGTCTTGTAGCTAGACTCGTAGTCGTTCCCCTACGTACCGATATAAGTAAGCCTATCCTTAACAATGTCATAAGGATCAAACTTATTATTTAAGTTCCTAGTAGTACGTTTGGTTCAATATGCCTTTTCAAACTTCTCTCCATCGGGATCATAGATTGTTATCCTAATGTGCCACTCTCCATTACCATCACTAGGTGGTCTATCCCAATCCCATTTATGTTTAGGCTTATCGCTCTCAACTTTCCACTTATTCATGACAAGGTTGACGGGCAAGCTTCCTAGGAACTCGGTCATCTTCCTAAATACTAAGGCGTCCTCGAACGGGTTTACTTCCATGTCCCTAGCCATTTCTTTTTCATGGAAAGTTGCTTTACTAGCAAAGGCTTCATCTAGGTAGAAAGGTCATTGGGGACCTATGAAGTTCTTATCTAACCAAGGTCCATATCTAGATGGCGTTCTATCCAACCTAATCTCATGTGGGATTTCTTCTTCTTTGTAGTACGTATGCTTTTTGACATCGTAAATTAACCTAGCATTCCCCTCTCCTACCACTATTTTGGACATCTTACAATCAATGATGGCACTAGTGGTAGCTAAGAATCCTCTTCCTACTAGCAGTGGGCATGTCGGGTCCTTATTCATGTCTAGCACATGGAAGTCGGCCAAAAGAGTCAATTCTCCTACGTGTACTACCATGTCTTTTATTATCCCTACCGGATATGCAACACTACCGTCCGCTAGACCTAAGATGGTTTCCGTTGGTTCTATCTTACCTAAGTTAAGGCTTCTATGGAGGGACAACGGAACAAGATTGATGCATGATCCTAAGTCGGCTAGAGCAACGAGAGGTTTGGAAGTTCCAAGCCTACACGGAAGAGTAAATAGCCCGGGATCGTCTAACTTCTTAGGTAGATTATTTCGCACAAAAGCGGACCCATGTTTTCCAAGTTTAAGTTCTAACTCATATTTTTCTTTTAAAGCATTATAATAAGGTGCATGAGCTAAGACTTCTAGAACCGGTTTTTCTTGATGGAGCTCCTTGTACTCCTCCTCTAGATTAGGTTTGGGTTCTTGGTTGATGGGTTTCTCAAGAGTAGGTTCTACCAATGGTGCAGGGCCTTGGTACCTCATTTTGGATTGTTTGGAACCCTTGTTGATAGCATTTACCGAGTGAACCGTTGGGTGTGAGGGGCATGGATGTGCACTCTCCTATGGTGAGCAAGAACATGAAGTCGATGAAATCGAACTCACTTTTGGGTTCTTTATAGTATCACTTGGGAGTGCTCCAATTTCTCGGTCATTAAAGGCTTTTAAGAGGGCATCAAGCTTGTTTGTCATCTCGCCTTGTCTTCGCTTAAAATCGGCTTCAAGTTTAGTCAATCGAGTTTCTTGAGATGACATGAATCTAGATGCAATTGCCTCAAGACTAGTGGGGTTCCCGGTGCTTGGAGGATTGAACCTATTAGGTGGACTAGATGAGCTTTGGGGTGTACTTGAGTTTTGGTTCCACTTAAGGTTAGGGTGATTTCTCCATGAGGGGTTGTAAGAGTTTCCTAAGTTGTTTTGTTCGGGCTTGAAAGTGTACCACTTCTCTCCCGCTCCGTCGGTATGCGTGGAGGCGTAATCCGAAAAAGCTTGTTCGGGGAGTCTTGTGCAATCACGAGTGTCATGGGGACCACTACATAATTCACAAGGTAGAGTGATTTTATTCACTTGATGTGAAGACTTAGGATTTTCGTAGGAACTCATTAGGAATTTAACTTGATCTTCAAGTTCGAGCATCCTACGGTCGGAAGGTTGCGAGTCAATGGGAGGCAAGGAGATTGCCTTAACGGTTTTGGGCAACTCACGGGGGTCATTCCAACTTTCGTTGTCATAGAGAGCAAGGTCCTCTATTATACCCCATGATTCTTCCGCAGTGAGATCACTAAGTTTTCCACCGGCCGCTTGGTCAATGGATCGCTTGGTGGGGAAGTTGACATGATCATAGAAGAGTTGGACTTGGAGCCAAAGATCAATGCCGTGATGAGGGACTTTATGAAGTAAGTCCTTGAATAGAGTCCATGCTTCGTAGAGAGATTCACCTTGACGTTGTTGGAACATCAAGATGTCATTCCTAAGCTTAGTGGTTCTCCCCGGTGGGAAAAATTGAGCAAGGAAGCGAGAGGTGAGATCATCCCAACTTGAGATGGAGACGGCGGGAAGTTGCTCAAGCCAATTACTAGCTTGGTCCCGTAGAGAGAATTGGAAGAGACGCAGACGCGTGGTCTCCCGAGTAGTAGCATCGAGGTCGATGGAATTGACAATTTTAAGTAAATCCTTAAGATGCTGATTAGGATCTTCGGAACGAAGTCCATGGAATGCACATCCATTTTGCACCAACCGGATGGTGTCGGATCGCAGGGCCGTAGTTTGGGCTTGGTCGGGAAGCTCAATGGTGTTCCTATAGCCTAGGTGGCTTGGTCTCGAGTATTCACCAAGAGTACGGCCTCTTGGCGGGTCATTTGGTGGTAGGTTGATGAATGGTGGTTGGTTATCACCTTCCATGATGAAAAGTGATGAGGTTACGAACAAAGGTCACGAAGAAGGGGGATAGACTATGAGGAAGCTAAAAATGAGAAAAAATTTACTTGATAGGAATCAAGCAAAGAAACCTAAACGAGGTGGACTCCTAACTAGCTATTCTATTCCCCGGCAGCGGCGCCAAAAACTTGATACGCTTACGCAGCGCGTTCGGGGTCAAAGGAACTTCCTTTTCGTCGAGCAAGTTTTTCAACACCCTAGGCAGTGAACCTAATCTTTGTAGTGTAGTATTAGGGTAAGCCATGGGAATTGATATCGTTCTCTAGGGGAATAGGAATGCTAGTGAGAAGTTACTACGCTAAGGTTGGGGTTGAGGAAGATTATTTTTTATCTTTTTATGTTTTTTAGGAAATGGAAAGGTACGAATCTCGGGGTTTGGATTTGGGGGGTTGGTATTTCTACCGATTACTCAATTATCTAATTATCTAATTAACTAAGGTGAGGGTAGTCTATGTCTAATTATTGTGTGCTCGCATGATGGTTTAAAGATGTGTTTACTTAGGTTTTATTGCTCCTTAATTATCTCCTATTGATGGTTGAATTGTCACGTCCTTATTCTTAATCGCGTTGTGTGTCTAAGGTCGTAGGGTATGCGTTTGTCCCTAACTCTTTGAAACTACCAAAGGTTATTGCCTACAAAGTCTCTAGGATTTATAAACTTTAACTCTAAGGTACTCTTCGGATGGTTTAGCCTACAACAACTCTAGGTGTTATAAACTAAGGTTCACAAAGATTAATCAAGCATTAACTACACAACAGATGACCTATCGCATTACTAGATCATTAACAATTAAGATAAGAGACAACCAATCAATATTCAATAATTAAGTTTCATATTCCCTAAGCAAACACACAAGTAAATTAGCCGGACATGGAGAACATTCAAGCATACACATAAGTAATTGAAGACATAATTAAATTAATGAAGTAAAGCACTTATCTTGATGTAAGATAGGGTTTAGAACCCTAAAATACTGTACAAGACAGCCTTGGTTCGGTTTAGGTTTTTACTCCAAAAGACTACACACTGAAAACTAAAAAATTTGGATTCTATATATAAGATTACATTCGCGACAGCGTCACCCTTTGATTTGTGACGCCGTCGGGTCGCCGTCATTAGGGTTTCGTCTTGGCCACGTTAGTCTTGCGACGGCGTCACCTTATGCTTGTGACGCCGTCCCCTTCAGTCTCTGACGCCGTCTGGATCAAATCTAGGCCGTCTGAGTTGCGACGACCTACTCTTTTAAAGCCTGACACCGTCACTTGTAAATAAGCAATTTGGCTACTGAGCCGTCACAAAAGTGATGCGACGGCGTCGCAGGTAACACCTGACGCCGTCCCCTTCAGTTCCAGCAACCTGAGTGTCTCGATTCTTGACTTTGGCCATTTTCTTCGTATATTCGCGCCTTTTCATCCGAATAAGTGTCATTCTAGCACTTTGCCTTCAAGATACCTAAAAAGTGAAAAGGAACGATATTAAGTAATAACGGATACAAAAGTGATCAAATAAGGGCTTAAACGACCCCTAAAAAAGGTACATTTAAAAACCTTATCAGTGGCAACCCTCTTTTTTGGAACTCAACAGTGTAAACAGCTGTTTTAAATAGACGATGTTAATAATATTATCAAATGTAAAAGCTTTTTATGATTAATATTGTTAAAAAGTAAATGTTACGAATTTGTTACCTGCTTTTAGATGTCCAAAGTAATTGTTGTCTTTGAAGTCTTTCATGAGGGAGTCTAATTTTTTTTTGAAAACTCTTGTTATTTTGTCTGCTCGATCTTCCGGCTTCAAACACTGATGACTCACGAAGCGTGCAATCTCTGGCCATTTGGGGTTGCAAGTAAATGTTATAAAAAGGTCAGGGTATCCATATACCTTGCAAATTCTCATTGCGTCCAAATAATTTTGCATCATATATCTTGGGCTTCCCGTATATGATGAGGGCAATACAACCTTCTTCCCTCGGAGTTTAATACCTGTATCTTCCTCATCCACTAATTGGGCCAATTTGGAGTAAATCTTACTTCTTAAATCCTTTTGTTGGTTTCTAATATATGACATTCTTTCACGCTCTATCATAGTGTATGCGTCGACAATAAATTGTTGACATAATCTCCTTGCATTCAACACCATGGAAAAAATATTTGATCTGTTTTGTAAGTGGTATGCAAAATACTCGCGCATTGATACTCTTGTTTTTTATTTGTTGGTGTTTGATCCGTAGTTCCTTCATGGTATATATCTGTCCAATATCCATCTTGACCATAAGGAAATAACAGTGGGTATTGTAGTGGAAGGTATGAAGGATGTAATTCACTTATTCTTTTTAACCCACCTTCTTGCATGTGAAGAATTATGTCCCTGTCATTAGTCATTGAGTCAAAGTCTCCTACAATCAATGCAGCAACTTCTGAAGCCGTGGGTAGGTTATACTCTCGTCCATCACGTATTCTTCTACCAATAAGCCTTAGCTTAAGCTTTGTTTCCTCATTTGCTGTGACTAAGCGTTCACCCGCCATACGAAATTGAGTAACTAATGGATTGATTGTATCAAGCATGTCTCATATCTCAATTGTGAGGTCGTGGTCTATTACATTATTGCTGGTAGAACAGGATTGGTCGTTACTGTACGAAAAAAATTTGGAAATTTAAATTCCAATTGTAATGTTTCTTTAGTCTTAAAAAATGTACTTTTTAAAACAGTAATGTATCATATATGTAGTTAATTTAATAAGAGAATCGTACCTGACACAGTTAATTCTGTTTTCTACTTCGTTATCAGTGTCGTAAATATAAAGCTGAGCAAATGTTGGAGGTTTCCCTTCCTCGGGTAACAGAGTTCCTATTGTATGGTAATTTTCACCCTGTATTCTGTAACAATATGAACCATGGCCTTGGTTAACTGACGTGTCTTGTTTAGCACCCATAGACGTGAATGAGAACATTGAATTATAACATCGGATATTGTCTTTGAAGTTTGTGCTTTTCGGATGATTGCCATTGATAAGGTCCATTAGCAAATCTGGTGGGTTATGCATTTCGTTTCCTAGCTTTACTTTCCCTCTGCCACAATAAAGCGAATATGAACCTGAAGTTGAGTGCGTGCTTCCGACCATGCTTTCAACATGCCATAATAATGCGTCACAAGATTCACAACGGAAAACGGGATCACCATGATCATTGTAATATGTAATACATAAATTTTCATACTTTACACAACCATTAAATAAAAGGGATTAAAAAAATACATCTGTTTTTATTTTTAACTTTTTTTCCAAAAACTTGTTATATAGATTATATATACCATTAGAAATACCAACAAATGAACTGTTAGCTTCTCCATCTGTATGGTTCATTCTCTTCATTTTGATTCTGTTAGATTTTCGTCTAAAAGGTTGCACAACTGTGGATGTTGTTGTAAAATTAGAAGAGCTTGCTGTTATATCTGCAACATAAATATTTATGTTAGTAGTATTGTACACATAAATGGTTCTTCATATTTATATTTGGGATATTGGCTTACATGTTTTGTTTTTGGAGTTTTTTGGACGACTGCTGCGACGAATTGCAATGTCTGTTGTTCCGGTCGATACGCCTGCATTTGTGATATTTGAGTTTGATGTTTGTTTTGTATTTGTTTCTACTTGCGCTATATGGATATTTTGATTGCATCCTGTACGTGTTGATGTTTCGTCATTTCCTTGAGCTGTGTAAACATTAGCAAACAAATTTTATAGTATTTGTTTTGTTTCTGATCATACTCCTATATAAATAAATGTAAAATAATTTTTGTTACACTTACGGTTTTTTCTTGGTATCTTTGGTGGCCGACCTCTCACTCTTGGTGTTAAGTCTATGTTCTCCATTACCAAACCTTATTAAACATTACAATAAACAGTTTATATAGTGCATTAAATCATCAATGCAAGTTTTTTTTTTGAGTAAAACAATACAATGATTGTCAAATTTATATGAACATAAACTTACTTGTTCCTGAAACATAATCTGAACTAATTTTTTTCCTTTTGTTTCATTTGCTGAAACATTACCTGAAGTTCTTTTTTGGCCTTGTGTTTCAGTATTTGTTGGGCATACATAACCTGCATACATAAATGATAAATATATTAGTTTGACTATAAGGATGTTTGTTATTAGTTACCTAAATTTTGATTTACATATTTATATGAAAGACGTCTAAATATGAACATTTGGATGTTACTGTTTTGCTGGATGTTTAAAACTAACTAATGATTTAACAGAAAGTAGGGTGATAGTTTAAGCAATATGTTGGTAAATACACAAATACGAAATATTGAATACTATATACTGATTGGTGTGTTTTGAGATTGCATATTTCATGATGACTAACATAAAAAGTGAATGTCACTTGTGTTTTGGTACTTAAACAGATATAAAATACATATGTCGATGACTCATAAACCATTATCCTTTTTAATAAAACTCAGTTATGGTTGTTTTACTTATACTAATCTTTTAACTACGTACCTAGATAATTCAAAACAAATCTATAATACGGCTAATATAAGAAAAGGAACCACTATCATTTGTAAAACTAATCTCTTCTATGAGGGTGTTTAAGAAACCTCTTTTAGTTGATTGTGACTGACTCAACATGGATTTTTGATATGGTAGGTTTAGATAAGTGTTTTGCTTATTCTTATGACATCAGGTTCAGCCATGGACCCCCATCGGAAACCTATCATTTGTGTGTTTCTTAACATTATGAGTTTGCTAATGGCTGACCCACTACCTTTATTTTTTAGATAACTATTTAACAAACACATGTTGCAGAGCTAATTGTGGAAATCAGTCAATACCATTCCGATTATGGGTGTTGGATGTGTTTAAGGATTTGCATGTTGGTTCAGTTTTCATGCCTTCATAAAAGTTTACGCCTTATCTTGTGTCAAAGGAAACTACATTCCAAGTATCCTGAAGTTAATAATACATAATTATCAGGAAGCTTAAGACCAGGTTTTCTAAACATATGCTCCAATTTGTAATAAACTTACATTACACAAGATTCATGAACCTCTTCTAAAAAACGCCTAGTGCACACCCTTAATATATCGACTCTTATCATTCGTAAGTTCTTCTTAGCCTTCTTACTCCCTATAATACGGTTAATATAAGAAAAGGAACCATTGGAAGTTTGAAAACTACCGCCTTTTATGAGGGTGAACTAAATATGTTAGCCTTAATAGTTTTTATTAGAAGTGATGGTCATTCACGTTTAGGAACTTTGTAACGTGTGTTAGATATCGTGATAGAATAGTCAACGGGCTCGTGGATTGGGCTAAGCTAATTGGTTAGAAGTTATGTTAAGCTAGCCTTATATCAATCCATGTCCAATCCAATCCAAACGAGCCCATGCCAAGCCCATTAGGGCATCTTCTACTTGTACTATAAATACCCCTCAAGTATGTCATTTGAGAGGTGTGCTTGAAAGTGTGTGTGTGTGTGTTTTTCCTTTGAAGCAATATAACATCTTATTGTTTTCATCTTTTTTCTCTCTACCTCTCTAAACATATACATACGAATTATACATCAAGTCACCATATCTTATCTTAATCTTTCTCTTTATTTACGCATAACAGTTTGGTTTTAAGTGGGTATACTTGTGTTCGTTAAGTGGGTTTGTGATAAGGTTGATATATCTTTGGTCATTACAATTGGTATCAGAGCCAGGTTGAAAATTTTGAATTTATGCCCAAAAATTTGAATTTTTGACCAAAATTTTCATAGTTAAATCAGTTTCTCTCCAAATGCTTTTCGAAAAACATATCTTTTAATCATTTTGTTTCAAAAACATCATGGATATGCTATTTTTGAGGGGGAGAAAACATGATTAAAATGTGATCAAAAGGTTTAATGATCGTTGTTTGATTCTCAAAAGAGCCCAACTCAGGTGAAACAAATGAATTGACGAGGAATCATGTACCATCTCGAGAAACTTTCTATGACTTGACCAGGACGGGTAATAATTTCAAGCTAGTTCTCTAGTGATGTAAACGTGTCTCGAATCGGTCTAGTTCATTTAAAGTTGATCAATTCAAAAAGTGCGAACTCTACCCTCTATGTGCAGATTTCTGTCAAAACATATTAGCACATGTGAAGGGGGAGTGTTTCTGAAAATATAAAACTCACGGAGTGTTGCAAACATGTTTTCTATCATAAACACTCTGAGAGATTTTCAAGAAAAATGGTTTTATGGCAACAATAGGACAGTCATGGAGTTATAAGGTGACTAAGGATAGGAAATCCGTCCTATGATCCGCCAGAGCCGGAGGGATCTACCCAAGGACATCACAAATAGTTAGTATTAGAAGTCCTTAGGTATGATTGAAAAAAAGGAGTAATGTGAGAAAGGAGAAAGAAGGGGTTGAAGAATTAAAAAGAAATGTAAAAGAAAGGGTGAAAAGAAATAGCCCTCCATATTCAACCTTAGGGCAGAAACGGGGTTTAATTCATCTGCTACTGGTTGTCACTAGATGACACTGGTATTGAAGACAAAGATGTCATGGACCCAGTGACGCACTGCACTAAACCTTCTAGCCACTCAATTCCTCTTAAAAGGATTTGTTTCATTCTCACTGGGAACCCTACATAATCTATCGACTTTCTCTTAGAGATTGTTGGTATTGAAGAAGGAGACCCTCTCCCTAGTCTCCGCTCAGGAAAACCAAAATGCACTAATTGAGTCTAGAGCCACGAGATTCATTAAAAGATCTCATAGGAACACATGATATGACATCGCTTGTTGTTCATCAATAAGGACACAAGTGATATATTCTAGAGTCCTACGCAGGTCTTAGCAATCTGCCATAACATTTATGAGAAGTTTCACAATTGTGATTCTTCAGTGATTGAATGGAAACTCCTGCCAGGGTCAACATCAAGCAGCCCTGACAGCAGGTCACTTCGGTAATTCTCCGTGGATTACGCTTAGTGTGTCTCAAACGGTCTACAGTCGTGGGGTGATGCTTCGGTGTACCTCAGCGACTCATCTGAACTGTAGATGTACTTCGGTATATCGTGTTATCTCACTTGTGGGACTCCAGTTCAAGAACGGCCTCTGTGAGAATTAGAGACGTGTTTTCACACTATGCTGTTAACACCCTCGAAATTCAAACTTGTAAGTGCCAGAATCCGCTTATTACTAACCTGTTTCTATGTTTTCTTCTTATGGAAGCCCCGGAGCGGATAGATCGTGCAGACTCGCCACATGCTCATACCAACAACACATGAAAGTTCTCATCATAATCAAAGGCAACACAAAGTTAAAGATGATTCTTCGTCAATGTCAAAGAATCTACAAAGTGTAAAGACTCGAGAACTTCATCATTGGAAACTCAAAGTCAAATAGAAGTGTGAGCATGGTGGAGAAAGACGTGGAAATACCTAACCAACGAAGTTGACAACGGCAGACAACCACATTAACAGATCACAAAGCATGAAGGAACAAAGAATCAAGACTATTCTATATCTACACACAAAGTTCAAGCTCAAAGAAAGTAAAGATCTTATCAAGTGGAGCATCATTTAAATGACCACCCCTTAGGGGGAGATTGTTAGCCTTAATAGTTTTTATTAGAAGTGATGGTCATTCACGTTTAGGAACTTTGTAACGTGTGTTAGATATCGTGATAGAATAGTCAACGGGCTCGTGGATTGGGCTAAGCTAATTGGTTAGAAGTTATGTTAAGCTAGCCTTATATCAATCCATGTCCAATCCAATCCAAACGAGCCCATGCCAAGCCCATTAGGGCATCTTCTACTTGTACTATAAATACCCCTCAAGTATGTCATTTGTGGGGTGTGCTTGAAAGTGTGTGTGTGTGTGTTTTTCCTTTGAAGCAATATAACATCTTATTGTTTTCATCTTTCTTCTCTCTACCTCTCTAAACATATACATACAAATTATACATCAAGTCACCATATCTTATCTTAATCTTTCTCTTTATTTACGCATAACAGTTTGGTTTTAAGTGGGTATACTTGTGTTCGTTAAGTGGGTTTGTGATAAGGTTGATATATCTTTGGTCATTACAAAATATGTTTAATTATGATATAAAGAATACGAACAAAAATATTTAATAATCTAAGGTCGAAAAGGCTTAAACAAATAGATACTTACAGTGTTCATAAGTATCAAAAACAACATACAAAGTGTTTGCGATTGATTATGTGTATGTCTACTTATTTGAATGATATTGAAGTAGATTATACTTACTCAAATTATGACTGTTCTTAATTGGTTTTCCTCTTCGACGAAGTTGTACGTTGTTTGCCTCACCTTCCATATTGTTGTTAACAATCTTTATTGTCTTCTTATATTAACCTTCTTCACTTGTCGCTGGAAACAAATCATACATACACAAACTTATAACTTCAATTTAACATAATTTGAAGTTATAAATTATATGCCGATGCTTTTTTCTGGATGTACCTTTGTATTATTTATTAATTCTGTTTCCCTGTATGTGGTTTAGATTACTCGATTGTTTTAAAGTAAGTATAATTGATAATATATTTTAAAAACAAATGTTTATTGTGTAAATCTCATTATATGTATAAATCTTTTTAAAAAGGAAAGAGATAAAGTTTCTCATTATTATTGATAATTATCAAGTGTTACATATATTACATGCATATTAACAGGTTTAAATATTGTAAAACCTTTTCATTAAGAAAGATTCTGAGTGATAAGGTTTTAAAAGGTACCATTTTGAGGGGTCGTTTTAGCCCTTATTTGATCACTTTTGTATCCGTTATTGCTTAATGTCGTTCCTTTTCACTTTTTAGGTCTCTTGAAGGCAAAATGCTGGAATGGCACTTATTTGGACGAAAAGGCGCGAATATATGAAGAAAATGGCCAAAGTCAAAATCGAGACACTCAAAGCTGCTGAAAATAGAAGGCGACGGCATCAGGTGTTAATTGCAACGCCGTCCGAGGATTTTTGTGACGGGACAGAACCCAAAACTCTTATTTTCAAGTGACGACGTCCAGTTGTAAAAGAGTAGGCCGTCGCTACTCAGACGGCCTAGATGCAATCAAGACGACGTCAGAAGCTGAAGAGGACGGCATCACGGACATAAGGTGACGCCGTCGCAAGGTTAACGTGGCCAAGACAAAACCCTAATGGCGGCGACACGACGGCATCACGAAACATAAGGTGACGCCGTCGCATATGTAATCTTATATATAGAATCCGAATTTTTCAGTTTTAGAGGGAGTCTTTTGGAGTAAAAACCTAAAACCGAACCTAAGGTGTCTTGTACAGTATTTTACGGTTTTAAACCCTATCTTACATCAAGATAAGTATTTACTTCATTAATTCAATTATGTCTTTGATTATTTGTGTGTATGCTTGCATGTTCTCCATGTCCGGCTAGTTTATTTGTGTGTTTGCTTAGGAAGTATGAAACTTAATTATTGAATATTGATTGGTTGTTTCTTATCTTAGTTGATCAATGATCTAGTAATGCGATAGGTCATTCGTTGTGTACTTAATGCTTGATTCATCTTTGTGAACCTTAGAATATGATTACCTGAGTAGTTGTAGGCTAAATTATCCAAAGAGTGCCTTAGAGTAAGAGTTTATCATCCCTAGTGGGTTTTGTAGACGAGACCCTTTGGTAAGTTCAAAGAGTTAGGGAGAAACGCATACCCTACAACTTTAGACACACAACGCAGCTAAGAATAAGGACGTGACAACTCAACCATCAATAGGAGATAATTAAGGAGTAGTACAACCTAAGTAAACACATCTTTAAACTATCATACGAGCACACATTAATTAGACATAGACTCCCACAACCTTAGTTTAGATAATTAGATAATAGTAGAGTAATCGGTAGAAACACCAACCCCCCCCCCCAAATCCAATACCCTGAGATTCGTACCTTTCCATTTCATAAAATATAAAAATACAAAAATAATCTTCCTCAACCTTAACCTTAGCGTAGTAACTTCTTACTAGCATTCCTATTCCCCTAGAGAACGATATCAATACCCGTGGCTTACCCTAATTACTACACTACAACGATTAGGTTCACTGCCTAGGGTGTTATAAAACTTGCTCGAAGAAAAGGAAATTTCCTTGACCCCGAACGACGCGTGTAGCGTTATCAAGTTTTGGCGCCGCTGCCGGGGAATAGAATAGCTAGTTAGTAGTCCACCTCGTTTAGGTTTCTTTGCTTGATTCCTATCAAGTAAACCTTTTTCTCATTTTTAGCTTCCTCGTAGTCTATCCCCCTTCTTCGTGACCTTTGTTCGTAACCATTTTCATTGACTATTCCGTTAGCCGTTATGGAGAACGCGAATCTGCCAAAACTTTCACCCAATCAGCGAAATCTACTACACAATTTACCCCTTCCACTCCAAAATGAGATCTTGAGGTTCCAGCAACATCATGATGAATCCTTTCCGGAGGCGTGGACTCGAATTAAATATTTATTACAAAAAGTCCTTTATCATGGTATTGATTTACTGTTTCCACTACAATTATTTTACACTCGTATCGCCCATGAAACCCAAAGGAGACTTGACTATGTAGCGGATGGGGATATTTGGGGACGTGGTGTTCGAATTGCATGGGAAACCTTTGAGATTCACGCCCAATTTAGAAGTGGAACATGGGACCCAAAAAACGAATCTTTAGACCTATTTTCAATTTGGAAACTTCGGTCGGAAAGGTTGTTTAGGAAGGAGATGATTAGAGTTGAGGTGCCAAGGTGCATGTCATGGTTAGGCGCTACCACAGTACAAAATGAATACATAGGTGATCTTGATAAGATGGAGGATAGAGTTGAAAATCCAATCCCATCGGATAACCCACAAGTCCTACCATCACTTGAGGAGCACACATCACCTATAACTTACCCGGAAGAAGTAGAAGAGACTATAGGAACCCCGATTGATAGAGAAACTTTGGACCAAACGCCACTAGAGAATGTAGGTTTAGATGCTTGTTGTCATGACCTCTCTCTTAGTCCTAGGGAAGTCCCTAATTTTGATAAACCGGAGCCTCAACCAAAAACCTTACCCAATTTTCCGTCTTTAGATGTGAATCTTGGAATTGAATTAGGCCCCAATCCACCCATCAAAATAGATAGTCCGGGTAGTTGCTTGATAAAAGTGGTAGATTCTAGGCCATGTAGAGTGGAAGCTAATATAGGAGTAACCCATGACCTTACACACTTATATCACCCATTCATGGTTGATAACAAGAAACACTATGGGTTTAAACCGGGTTTATTAGGTCAAGATGGATCCTTAACTAAGAATCTTTTGAAGTTGATAAAAGATGATCCATTTTTAGGAGAGAGATTTGATTCACCCGCTACACCAATAGACTTAGGTAAGGTTATAATGAATGGAGCACACTCCTTTGAGCATATAAATCACCCATCACCCTCTCCTCACGTAGCAAATTTCCACCCTAAGGGTGTGTATCACTACTATCACCCGCACTTAAACTTAAGTGTAGGGAAAACTTCCCCTTTATCTGTTAAATAAGGGTAGAGTCAGGCTCGTGACTCGAACAAAAACAAGCGCTTCTTGGGAGGCAACCCATGTGTTTTTCCTTTTTCATTTTTATTTGTGTGTCATATATCTCTTATTGATTGTTTATTCTCATGTTTGAATTTGTAAAAATGCTTTATTTTGTCTTTAACCTCGTCTTAATTACATATAAAGGTATTTTACATAAGGGATAAGTGTAGGGAGGATTACACACGTTTTCAAAAGAAACGTGAACATGAGAATTACAATTATTTAAAAGATATACATGTGTGTTTGTTCGAGTCAAATGCTTGTATCGAGTCATAATGGATGTTTTGTAGGAAATTTTTCCAGATTTTAAAGATAAAAATGTTCCAAAATTTTTTCCAGAAAATCGCAGACCAGTTTTTGTCAGGATAACCTGACGGCGTCAGGAGGAGCAGAAACAACTTCTAACTTTTTCTTGTTTTCTGTGCTACTTATAAATTTTTGGAATTTTCCAGGTCTTAATTTTCTAGAAAATCTGCAAACATCCATTCCACAAGCATTATATCTTATTTAAGTCTAGAATTACATCTTGTTGTGATTTTTCTTTGTTCGGTTTGATGCGTTGGGTTGTTTGTTTTCTTCAAGTGTGCAGGTTTAATTTATCAAGAAGAAGTTACATAAGATTGGAAGGAGCTTTTCACGCATAAATTCTTCTTGAAAAGGATTTAACCACCACTTTACACGGATCTTACCGAGCTAATCAGGGGAGTATTAGTTTCTTTCGTTTTTAATTACCTTCCATTATCATAACTTTGATACTTTCGGGGAACATTGGGGACAATGTTCAGTTTAAGTGTAGGGAGGGAAAATAAAACGGGAACTTTGAAACTATGCTTATCCTTGATTATTTGCTTTGTCCAAGTGCATCTGTGTAATAAACCATGAAAAAATGTCGGTTAGGGTAATTTTGGCACCAAATTTAAAATTTTCATGACATATAGGAGTGGGCCATTAGTCTTAACAAAAGCGTCTCATGGATAGGAAGTTGCATGACTAGCACAAAAACCCTTTACCACCCAAATTCTACCAAAATGTGAGGATCGCCCTTAGATTAGTAGGAATTAAAGCATTCATCTTCAATGCTTAGAGTGTGAACCGGTAGTATATTAGATTCTAGAACTTGTTTTGTGATGCATTCCGATATCGCAAGTGAGGCTACACTTGTGTAGTTAGGAATAACTAAATGATAAGAGGCATTAGGATAACCCTTGTTTGATACCCGTAATATAATTACTTCTTCCATATCGGTTGAGTAATTCCCCCACACCTTTTGCGTTGTACTCATCTTTAGTACACGATACCCCTAGTTAACCCCTCAAAGCCTATCCTTTTCGCGGTTCTCGTGATGTTTCGGTTTTTCCGAAATATCAATGAAGAGCATTGTTTACACCCCACCCCCAAATATACACCCAAATCGCCTTAGCCTACCCCTTATGCACTCACTTTTAGTGCAAATGTTTGTTATTACCCTAAACCCTTAGTTCAATTATCTAGTTGCTTGCATAAGTTGCTAAGTCGAGTCATATCCTTTGTATACAGTTTTGGGACGATTGGGATTCATGGGAAAAGTTAAAATTTATGAAATGACGGGAAGGGAACGTTAAATTCAAATTCCCTTTGTTTGCGTAATAATGTACCCCAAGTGTTTTGATCTTTTCAATTCGGGTCAAATTAGTGTTAGAGTAATAAAAACTCAAGTGTAGGGATATGCCTATAAATCCCTAATATTTTGATGTTATCGTAGAGGATGGTAGAGTAAAAGTGTATGGAAAAAAAAAATATATAGAGTAAAAAAAAAAAAAAAAAAAAAAACGGGCTACCATCCTACATCTATCCTTTAAATTTATGTTTGTTTATCTCCGTTACCTATAGTTTTAGAGTGTCGAGTCTTGGCTTAGCAACGCCATTCTTCGTATGCATTTAACATAGAGTTTTTTGACTTGCCACCACTAAATAGCCAATCCCACCAAACCCTTGTTTCCCTACCGTAAGCCTAACATTACAACCCTTTAAAAGACCTCTTTGATAGTCTTTCCTAGGTGCTTACGCCAAAGCGATGGAGGTTTGATCTATTCTCAAGCCTATGGTAATCTATGTACTAGGACCGGTTAATGAGTGTTTATCTTCCATTTCCTATTTGTTATATTTCATATATACACCCGAGAGAGATGTGAGTATCCAAACACCCCATGTGAGGTGCTAGTATGTAATTTCCGTGCTTGTTATGACTTTTGCGGGGCTTATATGTGTTGTGGACCGTTTTGATTTAATGCTTCATGACCCCTAACTTATAAATTAATTGGCTAAAAGCACATTTGCTTGAGGACAAGAAAATAACAAGTGTAGGGATATTTGATAAGGTTTTAAAAGGTACCATTTTGAGGGGTCGTTTTAGCCCTTATTTGATCACTTTTGTATCCGTTATTGCTTAATATCGTTCCTTTTCACATTTTAGGTCTCTTGAAGGCAAAATGCTGGAATGGCACTTATTTGGACGAAAAGGCGCGAATATATGAAGAAAATGGCCAAAGTCAAAATCGAGACACTCAAAGCTGCTGAAAATAGAAGGCGACGGCGTCAGGTGTTAATTGCGACGCCGTCCGAGGATTTTTGTGATGGGACATAACCCAAAACTCTTATTTTCAAGTGACGACGTCCAGTTGTAAAAGAGTAGGCCGTCGCTACTCAGACGGCCTAGATGCAATCCAGACGACGTCAGAAGCTGAAGAGGACGGCGTCACGGACATAAGGTGACGCCGTCGCAAGGTTAACATGGCCAAGACGAAACCCTAATGGCGGCGACACGACGGCGTCATGAAACATAAGGTGACGCCGTCGCATATGTAATCTTATATATAAAATCCAAATTCTTCAGTTTTAGAGGGAGTCTTTTGGAGTAAAAACCTAAAACCGAACCTAAGGTGTCTTGTACAGTATTTTAGGGTTTTAAACCCTATCTTACATCAAGATAAGTATTTACTTCATTAATTCAATTATGTCTTTGATTATTTGTGTGTATGCTTGCATGTTCTCCATGTCCGGCTAGTTTATTTGTGTGTTTGCTTAGGAAGTATGAAACTTAATTATTGAATATTGATTGGTTGTTTCTTATCTTAGTTGATCAATGATCTAGTAATGCGATAGGTCATTCGTTGTGTACTTAATGCTTGATTCATCTTTGTGAACCTTAGAATATGATTACTTGAGTAGTTGTAGGCTAAATTATCCAAAGAGTGCCTTAGAGTAAGAGTTTATCATCCCTAGTGGGTTTTGTAGACGAGACCCTTTGGTAAGTTCAAAGAGTTAGGGAGAAACGCATACCCTACAACTTTAGACACACAACGCAACTAAGAATAAGGACGTGACAACTCAACCATCAATAGGAGATAATTAAGGAGTAGTACAACCTAAGTAAACACATCTTTAAACTATCATACGAGCACACATTAATTAGACATAGACTCCCACAACCTTAGTTTAGATAATTAGATAATAGTAGAGTAATCGGTAGAAATACCAACCCCCCCCAAATCCAATACCCGAGATTCGTACCTTTCCATTTCATAAAATATAAAAATACAAAAATAATCTTCCTCAACCTTAACCTTAGCGTAGTAACTTCTTACTAGCATTCCTATTCCCCTAGAGAACGATATCAATACCCGTGGCTTACCCTAATTACTACACTACAATGATTAGGTTCACTGCCTAGGGTGTTATAAAACTTGCTCGAAGAAAAGGAAGTTTCCTTGACCCCGAACGACGCGTGTAGCGTTATCACTGAGGTTACATAATTTAAGTTATATAAAGCAGTCTCAACTTAAGTTCCCCAACCTTGGATTTCCTTTCATTAAAATAGGATGAAACTTCAAATTAATGAAAGTTAGTTTTATGTGAAAAGTCATTTTTTGTCCAAAACCAGTTTTTTTGTAGTTCTCATCAGCATTTTAACTCCATTTTTATTTGTCAATTAAATTCTAGAAAATTAAAAATTATAATTTCAACATCTCCTTTAACTTTTCCCGAAAGGAAAAAAAAAAAAAAATCTCTAGCTTAAGCTGCTGATTGGTTAAAGTTGGTGGTTTAGCAATAAAACTGTCCTTAGCAAACACATACTGTCCACAGACACCATTTTCACAAGCTTCTCAAGAGCTCTTAATAGCTTCTTTAAAGTTCAAATTGGTTTTATAAGCTGTTGATATATTTGGATTTAGTTTCCTTTTCGAAGTGGTTCATTAGCTTTTGATTTGAAGCTGTTAGAAGAGCTTTAAGTAGCTGTGATAGCCTATTTTAATATCAGTTATTATTCAAGTGCTTATTGAATATTGTAGCTTTTAATCAGCTTAATTGTGTTTAGTTATAGTATAATTAGATTAGTTTAAGTCCATTTAGTATTTGCCAAGCTTGTTTTAACTTTTTATAAGCTTTTGATAGTGTTTTTTTTAACATAGGATAAGTTTATAACAATTTTATTTCAAATCAGTGTCGTTCAGCTTATGTTGCCATTTTTCAGCTTTTTTCAAATAGATTTTTAAGCTTTCATAAATTATATAACCTTTTACAGACTTATTTTAACACTTTTTAAAAATACTTTTTCAAAAACCGCACAAAAAGGGAGGCAGGGATGTCCTGGGTGAACCAAGGCTCGAACCCAGGACCTCAAACTTTCTCAACCTTCTAACACACACACACACACACAATCCAATAGCGCCCTTGGGACTTTCTCGTCATACATCTCATAATTTACTCTTTAATATACATTTTGTTCCTTTTAGCTTATAACTGTTTTTTTGCTTTTTAACAGCTTATTGCAAACTGTTTTTTCAGCTTTAGGATTTTTTATAGATTAGTTATATAATAAAGTATTTTTAGGAAAATTTTTATAATTTTTCAGTTATTTATTTTATTTTTAATCATTTAATTTCTAAATTTTAGTTTTAAATTCATAATAAATAAAAAAAAGTCAAAAAAATATTCCGCTTTTTCCCAAAATTTTCATTTGCTGTATTTTTCGTAGGAAAATTAGTTTTGCATAGCTAGGGTTATTTTTCCTTAATTTTTACTTTTAGGTTCTACACTTGAGTTTTTATTACTCTAACACTAATTTGACCCGAATTGAAAAGATCAAAACACTTGGGGTACATTATTACGCAAACAAAGGGAATTTGAATTTAACGTTCCCTTCCCGTCATTTCATAAACTTTAACTTTTCCCATGAATCCCAATCGTCCCAAAACTGTATACAAAGGATATGACTCGACTTAGCAACTCATGCAAGCAACTAGATAATTGAACTAAGGGTTTAGGGTGATAACAAACATTTGCACTAAAAGTGAGTGCATAAGGGGTAGGCTAAGGTGATTTGGGTGTATATTTGGGGGTGGGGTGTAAACAATGCTCTTCATTGATATTCCGGAAAAACCGAAACATCACGAGAACCGCGAAAAGGATAGGCTCTGAGGGGTTAACTAGGGGTATCGTGTACTAAAGATGAGTACAACGCAAAGGGTGTGGGGGAATTACTCAACCGATATGGAAGAAGTAATTATATTACGGGTATCAAACAAGGGTTATCCTAATGCCTCTTATCATTTAGTTATTCCTAACTACACAAGTGTAGCCTCACTTGCGATCTCGGAATGCATCACAAAACAAGTTCTAGAATCTAATATACTACCAGTTCACACTCTAAGCATTGAAGATGAATGCTTTAATTCCTACTAATCTAAGGGCGATCCTCACATTTTGGGTGGAATTTGGGTGGTAAAGGGTTTTTGTGCTAGTCATGCAACTTCCTATCCATGAGACGCTTTTGTTAAGACTAATGGCCCACTCCTATATGTCATGAAAAATTTTAAATTTGGTGCCAAAATTACCCTAACCGACATTTTCTCATGGTTTATTACGCAAATGCAATTGGACAAAGCAAATAATCAAGGATAAGCATAGTTTCAAAGTTCCCGTTTTATTTTCCCTCCCTACACTTAAACTGAACATTGTCCCCAATGTTCTCCAAAAGTATCAAAGTTATGATAATGGAAGGTAATTAAAAACAAAAGAAACTAATACTCCCCTTATTAGCTTGGTAGGATCCGTGTAAAGTGGTGGTTAAATCCTTTTCAAGAAGAATTATCGCGTGAAAAGCTCCTTCCAATCTTATGTAACTTCTTCTCGACAAACTAAACCTGCACACTTGAAGAAAACAAACGAAACCTTCGCGTAAAATTGGCGGTAATAATATGTTGGGTCTATTATAGATTTAATGATACAAAACAAGAAGAATGAAACATGAAGGACTTAAAGTGACAAGAAGGAAACTACAAAAAGATGGAGGATTTGGAAGATTCTAGAAGATATGCTTAAAAGAATATTTAGTTTCCTAATTGTATTGTTTCCTAATTATAATATGATTCCTCTTGTAAACCCTAGATGTCTTTAGTATATAAAGAGACATAGGGTCATTAGTTTTAGTACGTACCTACAAGATTTAGACGTCTAAAGGTGTGTGTGTGTGGGAACCTAGGCGTAGGGATTGGGAAAACGCCTAGGGTTTAGTGGTTTAGTGGTTTAGTGGTTTAGTTAGTTAGTGTTAAAGATCAAGTCTTTGATCTTTATTATTGTTTAGTTAGTTTATGATAATGAAAAACCTTGTTCATTATAACGTTAATTCTTATTGAATATTCCGCTTTCGTTATTATGTGTTCCTAGATATAATATTAGACCTCGTCTAAGAGCTACAACGATCTTCACATGATTTATTCTCTTTCTCATATGCTATTGATCACGTGGGATTTTTCAAACCTTGTTTATGATTGGTTACGATCAAACACATAATAAACACATAATAATCAAACCTTGTTTATGATTGGTTTAATATGCTATTGATCACGTGGGATTGAAAAATAAATTTGGACCTACAAGTTCTTTTCTGCTGCTATACACACATGATATTTAGCATCTGAGGGACCTACGAATTTGATTAAATACAGTTTGTGCATTGCTTGGACCCACGAGATTTCTATATGTTTGGCTATAATTGAATTATGATCACGTGATGGGCTACTGTTCGAAGAATCCAAAGCACATGGGATAGAGATGCTTTTGATAATTGATGTGATCGCTACTGCTACAAACATGAAAGTACTGCTTCTTATTACGCAAGGTACTGTTTCGATGAATATTGAAAGTACTGCTTCACTGTTTCAAAGTACTGCTGCTGCTATTATTTTTAAAGTACTGCTCGAGAATTTTTTTTTGTTAAAGTACTGCTGATCGAATTTATGCAAAGTACTGTCACTGTAATATCAAAGTACTGCTAGGAGGTTTTGTAAGTACTGTCAACGCAAAGTACTGTTGATTTTTAAAAGTACTGGTGATCAGACGAGATGGATTTTTCAAGGTACTGCAGGTTTAAAAGAATTGTTTGCTCATACTTGTTATGAAAGTACTGCAGTTTATATGAAAGTACTGCTCCTTCCCAAAGTATTGCTCATGCTTTATTACGAGAAGATTTTTGATTTAAGGGGAAGTCGAGCATGATTTTTGGACGACACACACAGAGGTTATTGTTCACACACACAGGAAGAAATTTATGTTCTTAAAAGGTTTTAAAAAAGGCTCGTTATGGAGATTTATTGAAGAATTGATTACGAAGAGGATTATTTATTACTTATTTGAAGGTGAAGTGGAATTGCTTGGTTTGTGTTCTTATCATCTAGCTTGATGAATCTAGCAATGTGTGATTTTTCTTATAATGCTCTATGCACACATTGTTTATCACTTGAAGGAGTTACATTGTAGTGCTCAGTGTCTCATATAGTTGAGGATTTTTTTCAAGGGATTGCGGTCTACTTATATTCGCTTCGTATAAGTATGGAGTTCCGTGGATAGTACAGATTTAAGACACAAGTTTGGGAAATTTTACTTCTTCATCAAGTTCGTTATATTTGCTTTTCTTCACAAGTAATCATTACATAAAGCCTACAGATTTGAAGAATCAAGACGATGGTTAACATATGGTTTTTAGGAGAAGCTTATTGTTAAAAGTTTAACCATCTACATGCATCACTCAAGGGGAAGTGTTTGATTTTTACTATTGTTGATCATTATTACTACTGCTAGTTGAAGTTTTCTACTGTTTTGGATCCATTTTTCTTATGGTGCGTAATGGTGGGCGATTTGAAGCATTGGAAGTCTTGGATTGGAAGTATGATATTGGTTCGTGGTGGTCAAGATCATTATTTGCATACGTTCCCTATTTAGATAATAACAAAAAGGGGAAGAGATGTTTGAGTGACATGTTTTAGTCAAGGGGAAGATTGTTTCATTCATGGTGAGATTTAATTATCTCAACTTCTGCTACTTCGTCTAGGGAAGTTCGTACAAGAATTGTGTTTGTTTTGTCATCATCAAATAGGGGAAGATTGTTGGGTCTATTATAGATTTAATGATACAAAACAAGAAGAATGAAACATGAAGGACTTAAAGTGACAAGAAGGAAACTACAAAAAGATGGAGGATTTGGAAGATTCTAGAAGATATGCTTAAAAGAATATTTAGTTTCCTAATTGTATTGTTTCCTAATTATAATATGATTCCTCTTGTAAACCCTAGATGTCTTTAGTATATAAAGAGACATAGGGTCATTAGTTTTAGTACGTACCTACAAGATGTAGATGTCTAAAGGTGTGTGTGTGTGGGAACCTAGGCGTAGGGATTGGAAAAACGCCTAGGGTTTAGTGGTTTAGTGGTTTAGTTAGTTAGTGTTAAAGATCAAGTCTTTGATCTTTATTATTGTTTAGTTAGTTTATGATAATGAAAAACCTTGTTCATTATAACGTTAATTCTTATTGAATATTCCGCTTTCGTTATTATGTGTTCCTAGATATAATATTAGACCTCGTCTAAGAGCTACAACGATCTTCACATAATATATATAAGACTCGATTTAAACTAGGATATAATGCTTGTGGAATGGATGTTTACAGAATTTCTAAGAAAATTAAGACCTGGAAAATTCCAAAAATTTATAAGTAGCTCAGAAAACGAGAAAAAAGTAATCTGATGTTTTTACTCCTTCCTGATGCCGTCAGGTTGCAATCCTGACGCCATCAGGTTATCCTGACAAAAACTGGTCTGCGATTTTCTGGAAAAAATTCTGGAAAATTTACATCTTTAGAATCTGGAAAAATTTCTGCAAAACATCCATTATGACTCGATACAAGCATTTGACTCGAACAAACAAACATAAATATCTTTTAGTTAATTGTTATTCTCATGTTTACGTTTCTTTTGAAAACGTGTGTAATCCTCCCTACACTTATCCCTTATGTAAAATACCTTTATATGCAATTAAGACGAGGTTAAAAACAAAATAAAGCATTTTTACAAATTTAAACATGAGGATAAACAATTAATAAAAGATATATGACACTAACAAGCAAACAATTAAGCATGGGTTGCCTCCCACGAAGCGCTTTTCTTTATTTAAGAGTCTTGTAGCTAGACTCATAGTCGTGCTCCTACGTTTTTTTGATCTTAGAGGCCCATTCGATCTCCTTAACTCTTCTTTCATCACGAATATATTCAGGCCCTAGTTCAAGACAAGCAGTGTAGTAGACTTTGTTTTTCCAACCTACTTCG
>BPTQ01000006.1:272283780-272298931 GCA_019973895.1 Chrysanthemum seticuspe | reverse complement strand
TCTTGTAGGGTAAGTGGTTGAAAGAGCAATTTATACCTTGGTGGATGTTGTGGCTGATCAGGTAGTAACCTCTGTTCCTTGGTGGTTCCTGAACTAGTATACCTCCTTAAAGGTAATGGTGGTGGGAGTAACAATCATCTTGGAGTAGGATGTAGAGAATTACTTTGGGGTGGTAGTGAGCATCTCGGAGGAGTTTTGTAAGTAAAAGGAGGCCAAGGTTTAGTTCTATTATTAACGAGATTAACAGATTAGTGGGTTCCTGAACAAGTATTCATGTTTTGTGATGTTGTTTTCACCGAAAAATCCTGGGAAACACACCCTGCCATACTATTACCTCAGGATTTTTTGACAAATTATCCTGTATACTCGCAAATCCCAGGAAAAATTTATAAAAGATGAATCCGCTACAGGATTTTTCCATATATTATCCTACCAGCTACTAAACCCCAGGATAATAGTATATTGAATTATACTGTGAATTTTATACCTAGCGTTTTAACTAACTGATGTCTTATGACTCAAAACTCAAGTGTCCTATTATGGTTTATTATAATACAACCATAATGAATAAACGTCTTATAAAGGTAATTTATTAGGATCCATATTTTAAGTGTCATATTAAGTTATATGATAATAGGACCCCAAATCATCGACCATCCTATTATATACCTTTTTAGGACATCGCCTAAGTAGAAAATATTTAAAAAGGACCCTAAACGCTCATATGTCCTATTAAACAGTTTTTTAGGACTCCATTATCATACCGTCCCACACAAAGGGTCCTAAAAAGCCACTTTTGTTGTAGTGTTTTGTACTTATGAACAAGTCCTTGGGTGATTAGACAATTAGAGCAATTATTATCTTGATTTGGAACCGGAGGAAAATGAATGTTTTGAGGAGGCTCTACGAGTGATGGTGGGGTTTCATTAAGAGATGTAGGATGAGGTTCTACTAACAATGAGGGTGGTGGTAATGGAAATTCCTCCATATGATCAAGTCCTTGGTGGTTCCTTGTCTCCAATGATGGACTAGTCGGTGTTGTAGGTGGTTCCATATTTAACGAGAAAGTTGGTGAATGGGATGTTCTCAGTGATGAATGCTCCAATGAGTAGAGATTTGGGTGAGAAAGAGGCTCGTTGAATGAGTGTAATCCATGCTCTAGGAATGAGGGCTTAGACGGTTTGCTAGAGCTAGCTATGTTTGGTTTTGAACTAGATGACCCTTTTTCTAGCCCAAAAGTGTAACATATTGGATTTCACAAACACATCAAACCATGATCAAAGAGGTTTTTATGGAGAGAAAGTTTAGAAGTTTGGGAACTTAGTGAGAGAAAGTAAAAGTATTATTATGAGCTCCAACCCTCTACCTTGGGAGGTAGAGGGTATTTATAGTATCTTACATAAACTCCACCTACGAACTGTGGATCAGGCATACAGTGGGTAAAGACCCGTCCGTCCTCCAAGGTGTTACTTAACTAAATACTATCTAACATTAAATAACTACGACTATGAGCTTTCTAAAGATTACATATACTTGAGGTGACCGACACTTTAATAATTGGATTTACTAAATCCTAACAATCTCCCCCTAAAGGAGGTCACCTCAAATTACATTGAATACAAATAGATATTACATTAAGATTGTTCTTGGATTCTTGTTAATGTTCTTTACTCTGTAGTCCGTAGACATTGATTCTTCATTTTTGCATGTTTGGTTAATCCAAGTGGAGGTGTTTAACTGATCCACGTGATAATAAGTTTTGAGCCAGCTTTGAGATCATCAGCTACCATAAATCTCTGACTCTTCCTTTGTAGTGTTGACATTATGTGATGTTGTGACATTTGGACCGACATGCTCACATTCTGGATCATGATCTCTTTTAATCAGAGTAGAGGAAGCTTTAGATGATTCATGATATTTGCAGCAGCGTAGCAGAAGCATGGAGTGAAAATATCAGAGTCGTTGATGCACTTATCATGATTTCTTTTGAAATGAATGTGTTGTGTAAGCATGCGGCTATGGATTGACCTCTCCATTCTGATCAGCTGCAAACGTCAGGCGTACATGCATACAACAGTTAGCAATAAAGCTCACGAAGGTGTCTTTGATCACTTTCATTGAATTGAGGTACACAGCCCACGGTTCCCCGTTGATCAGTACAAGTACTGCCTGTGATCAGGTATAATTCCGAAGAATCTCCTTGACAGGGTTTCGCAGCTGCTCTAGTTGTTCTCAAACAGGAACGTCTCAAAGAAGACAACACGGAGTGAGTGAACCAGCGAATTTGAGATTCACTGATTGATGAAAAGAGATTTGAAAAACAATCGAGTACTGCTCAATAAAGTGTTTTTGCAATACAACGAAGGTTTTTGAGAAAAATCAATTATCAATCATAAACACCTTTTATATTTTAAATATTAATACACAGTCGATGTGCTAGATAAAATAATTTTAAGCACAACGACCGGTTTTTCAAAGGTATCCGTCAGTCCATAACCTGAACCAGGATTGATTCATAAGTTTGAATCGCCCCATTGTTTCTATTCAGTTGTCACATGGTTGATCTATTGGATAGATCTCACATGCCACCTACCAAGAGCTTGTTTGAGGTTGGCTCTAGAAGGCTTTCCATCTTCATTGTGACTATGTTTGCATATCACTTAGATGTTCTGGCAATACCACAAGGATAATGCGTAGGACTCTTAAGATATAATCTCTCTTTCCACATTGTGTGAAATAGAGAGTCTTCATTGACAGTGTCCTAATGAGATTTATTTGATGATCTCGTGGCTCTAGACTCAATAGTGTACATTTGGTTCCTATGTCGGAGACTAGGGAGAGGGTCTCCTTCTTCAATATCAACAAACTCTAAGAGAAAGTCGATAGATTATGTAGGTTCCCCGTGAGAATGAAACAAGTCCCTTTTAAGAGAAACTTGAGTAGCTTGGGAAGTTGTAGTGCAGTGCGTCACTGGGTCCATGATGTCTTGTCTTCAATACTAGTGTTACCTTGGTAACCACCAGTAGCATATGTATTGAACCCGGTTTCTGCCCTAAGGTTGAAATAAGGGAGGGCTATTTATTTTCACCCTTTTCTCATTTAATTCTTTTTCATTCTTCAACCCCTTCAGTGCTTACCGAGACTTCATAACTAGAACCTTGTTGGGTTTATTCTAGTACTAGCTCAGTCTCAATCTGCACTATTCCCATTTCTCACTTTTCTCCCTTTTTTTTCATCATACCTAAGGACTTCTACACTATCTAGTGGATTGTCCCTGGGTAGATCCCTCCGGCTCTGGCGGGATCACGGGAACGAATACCTAACCTAACCATCCTTATATCACCATACATAAAGTAAATTTGGTCGGTCTATTTGGTATTGTTCATCTGCCATTGGAACCATTTGAAAATCAATCCAGATACTTGTGATATATTATCAAAGCATTTTGTACCTAAATTGTTTTTTGATATTTCAGAAAATGAGCTCTCCCTCAACATGTGCATCGAATATTTGAAATCATTTTGGCACATGGAGGCAAGAGGAAGTATTTAATTCATTGACTATCGTTTTAAAAAAAATATCTACATCACCTTCCCAATCAAGATTCGTATTTTTCACACTTAGTTAAAGGTATTTTGGGGAAGGAATGTGGTTTTCAAAAAGTTGCTCCCCCTCAATATGTGCATCGAGATTCGAATTTTTTTTGCACATATAAGGGAAAACAAGCACATTGAAACAAATCAGTCATGTTTCAATCCTTTTTGGTTTGATATAGATGCTCCCCCTTAACATGTGCATGAAAAATTTGAAATCGTTTGGCACATGTAGGGAGGAGAGCTTGTAAATCCTATAAAACCATTTATCGAATTATCAGTTTAAATCCAATTTAAATCACAAATTCTCCCCCGATCAGGAGACTTTAAACTCCAAAGATTAAACATGCTTGAATATCTTTTGAAAACATGACATAAACCTTGGTCTGAACCAATTGTATGACAAATAACCTTTTGATTTAAATGAAATCATTCTCCCCCTCAATCAATGACATAAGTTGTTGATTGAGAGATAGGGATTTTGACAAACGTCAAGTTCAGATGATTTTCAAAGATTGAGACCGAGTTATTTTTATTAGTTTTCATTTAGATAACAAATATTTTTCAGAAGAATTTATAGAAGGAAAAATATTTGTGAGGGAAACATTTGTCTTTTTAAGTGACAAACATTTGTTTTTAGAATCAGAGCATGAGAATTGAAAAATAAGATAAAGCATGGCTCTGTTCTTTCTTTAAAAAACGGGTTATAGACAGAAATGACTATAAGCCTTTGTTTTACATTCCCTCAATTTTTTTTATTTTTTTATTTTTTATTTTTTTTTTATTATTATTTTTTTTAAGATTTATGTACATTCGAACAACATCTAAAGACCCGTGTCACTCTTTGAATGACAGCACAAAGACCATAGATATTATTGAATCAAGAAAAACATGACAAAATGACAATATTTTTTTAGATTTTTTTTGAGATTTTCAAATTTTTATGGATTTTTTGAAAGTTTTATATTTTTCTATTTGCTTTTTGTTGGTTTTGTAATTTTGTATTTTGCTTTTATGAATAAATATTTACAAGAGATGGATGAAGAAAAACCTTTTACTCCTCTTCTTCCTCTTGAAGACGTTTAAGTTTTTCCGGTTGTAGACTCTTTAGACCAAGTCGTGGAAGGATAAACTCAAAACGTTCTCTAGGAAGAGCTTTGGTGAAGATGTCTGCTAACTGGTATTCAGTCCTTACAAAATAAAGTTCCACCACACCGTTCTCCACTTACTCCCTGATGAAATGATGTCGAATGTCAATATGCTTTGCTCTTGAATGTTGAACGTTGTTGCATGAGAGAGCAATGACACTTTTGTTATCACAATACAGAGGGATTTTGTTGAATTCAAAGCCATAGTCAGATAATTGGGATCTCATCCATAGGATTTGAGCACAACACGATGACATGGCTATGTATATTGCCTCTGTAGAGGATATAGATGTACTCATTTGTTTCTTTGAAGACCAGCTCACAAGCTTATCACCCAAAAACTGAGCACCTCCAGACGTACTTCGACGTGTATCTTGACATCCTGCATGGTCAGCATCTGCATAGGCTGTTAGTGACATACCGGTGTACCAAAGTCCCATATTGATGGTTCCTTGGAGATACCGAAAGACCCGTTTAACCGCTTCAAGGTGCTTTTTGGTAGGCTTAGCCTGGTATCTAGCACACATGCATACAACGAACAGAATATCAGGTCTACTGGCTGTGAGGTACATCAGGGATCCAATCATACTACGATATTTCATTTGATCTACCATGATCCTTGAGTGGTCCTCATCCAGTTTAGTACGCTCTATCATGGGAGTGTCAACAGGGTCACAAGAATCAAATCCAAATTTCTTTAAAATCTCATTTGCATATTTAGATTGATTTATAAAAATGCCTCCGGGACTTTGTGAAATTTCTAATCCCAAGAAAAATGACATTTGTCCCATCATTGACATTTGAAATTTGGAGCCCATCTCTTTAGAAAAACGGTCATATTCATTGGGGTCAGTCGAGGCAAAAATAATATCATCAACATAAATTTGAACGTGAATTAAATGTTTGCCTGACTTTCTGGTGAACAATGTCGGATCAACTGCTCCATTGCTGAATCCAGTATATAGAAGAAACTTTGATAGCGTATCATACCATGCCCTTGGAGCTTGCTTCAAACCGTAAAGAGCCTTCTTCAAGCGATAGACATGAGTAGGATGCTCTGGATTCACAAAACCTTTAGGTTGGCTGACGTATACGACTTCTTTAAGATCTCCAGTAAGAAAAGCCATCTTTACATCCATCTAATAGACTACCATGTTCTTACTTGCAGCATTAGCCAGGAATATTCTGATTCCCTCGATACGTGCAACTGGAGCAAATGATTCTTCAAATTCAATACCCTCCCCTTGACGGTATCCTTTAGCAACCAATCAAGCCTTGTTCTTTAATACATCACCATGCTCATCAAGTTTTACTTTGAAGATCCACTTTAGAGCAATGATCATAGCACAGTCAGGAGCAGGTACTAATTCCCATACATCTAGTCGATCAAACTCATGAATTTCTTCTTGCATGGCATTGAACCAGCTGTCTTCATTCATGGCAGTTTTAATGTCTTTTGGTTCGATCTTAGACAGTACGAAGTTGAAGAAGCACCATAAGGCATCAGTTGCAAGTTGTTTACGAGTGGATACTGGACGAGAGGGGTTTCCAATGATGTTGTCCAATGGATGATCATGTGTCCATTTTCTAAGGTGTTCGTGTGGTTGTTGTTGAGGAACTGAAGTAGCAGAGTCGTTTTCTCCTGATGAAGATGGTTCTGATGATGGTTCAAGAGCAAATATGTTCTCAAAGGGAGCATCTTCAGGAGTAGCAAAGGGATTATCTCCATCATAGGTGCCAGAAACAATTCCATGATGTACAATCGATGATTGAGGATTTGTTGATGAGATAGAGTGATCAGCAGCAGGCGCTTCTTGACTTAATGACATAGAAACTGAAGGGTTAACTTCATTGACAGGGATAGGAGCAGCCTCTGTTGATGGATTTGACAGATCATTAGCAATTGGCTCATAGTGTTCATCAAACATTGGATCAAACAATTTCTTCAAATCATCTTCTGAAGGAGGTACATAAGGAGTTGCTGGTGAGAGATTTTGTACAAGAGAAGAACTAATGGGACTACTTAATGAAGGTTGTGATGCGGGTCCAGAACTTGATTGTCCTGGAGCCATTTGCCCGGATAGCTCATCGAACGTGACGTGAATAGTTTCCATGATATCTTGAGTTCTTTTGTTGTAGATTCGGTAACCCTTCTTGTTTGATGCATAACCTACAAAAACTCCAATGTCCGCCTTAGCTCTTAATTTACCTAAATCGTGACCGTCATTCGTTGGATAGCACAAAGCACCAGACACACGAAGGTAGGAGAGATCAGGTTTTCGTTTATGGACAAGTTCGTATGGAGTTTTTCCATGAGATGTGTGTATGAGGGAACGATTTTGGGTGTAGCAAGCAGTGGCAATGGCTTCAGCCCAGAGAAACATTGGAACCTTTGAATAAATTAGCATTGTTCTTGCGGCTTCCACAAGAGTTCGATTTCGTCTTTCAACTACACCGTTCTGTTGAGGAGTTCATGGAACACTTCTTTGATGACTGATTCCAACACTTTCATAAAATTGACTTAAGTCTTTGTTAACGACTCTGTGCCATTTTCTGTTCGAACAATTCTAACAGTATTGTTAAGTCGAACCTGAAGCTACTTGATAAGTTTGATGATGACATCTGGAGTTTCATCCTTTGTCCTCAAAAACTTTACCCAAGTAAATCGAGAGTAGTCATCAACAACGACTAAAATATATTTCTTCCCATTTATCGTTTGCACTCTAATTGGTCCGCACAAATCCATATGAAGGGTATGCAGAACTTCCATTACTGAGTTTGTGGGTTTAGGTTTGTGGGCATATTTCTTGCTTTTTCCCAATTGGCATGCTGAACACAGGTGATCTTTTTTATACTTTAATCTATGTAAGCCTCTTACAAGATCCTTTCTGGAAAGATTATTAATGGTGCCGAAGTTCAAGTGATTGAGACGACGATGCCATAACCATGATTTTATTTTCGAAGCCTTCATCATGTCTTCGATAGAGATGGTGTAAAGATTTGAACCATGAGTTCCTCTTAACAGTTCCACACCATCAAGTTCTCTAACGAAACAAGTATGTTTTCTGAAAGCCACTTCTAGATCGGAATCACAGAATTGACCAACAGAGAATAAGTTATGACCAAGACCTTCAACATAATATACCTTGGAGATTACACTATCACCAACAACATAGTCTCCATAACCCATAATTGCACCAAAATGGTCGTTCCCGAATCTAACAGTCCCGATGAATTTACTCACGAAGTTCATGAGCCGCGAGCAATATCCAGTCATATGCTTGGAACAGCCTGAGTCCAGGTACCACAGAACGATTTGAACGATCTGCAGTTGAACACATACAAGAATGGATATCTGGATAATTAGGATCCCCATGCAAGAATGGGTTCTATTTGGTTAGTAACAGTGACTGGAAAACCCACATCGGAAGTAGAAACAATGGAATCATCAGGGATAGATGCAGTCCTAGTGTCCGTATTTGACCTATTCAAAGTATGTTCACTTCTTAAAGGAATAGTTCTACCAATAGGCATCCATTTTCTAATGGGCATTGACTTAGAAAATTTAGGGCACAACTCATTACGATTAAACTTGCGGCCAGTAGGTATCTATTGATAACCTATATTACTAAATTTTCTTCCTGTGGGTTTCCAATGTTTTCTAACTTTCTTTCGCCTTTGCTTTCTAGCCTTCTTAGCTTGATTTTTGGCATTAACAATTTTAACAGGGCATTTAAAAGTATTAATCAACTCATTCACACCACATACATGATTAGTAACAGAAACCAAGCAATCATCATTACACGTTTTGCCAAAAGTAGTAGAATTTGTATTAATTACAGCATGCTTAGAGCTAACACTAGAATCAACACGATTCGTTTTATTCAAATTGTTCCTAAGGTGATCTTCTACTCTCTTCCACTGAACATTCCTAGCTTGCAAGGTCCTATCATTCTTTGTGTTGCCTTGAGGCTTTGACCTGCTCGCTTTGGTGTCACTTTCTACTCCCGTAGAGGGAATGAGAACATTAGTTGGTTTTGCTACTTTTTGCAATTCAGGTTTAGAAGTGCTGGAATCTGAGCTACTTGAAGGCACATTAAAATTCACTTTCTTAATACTGGGCATAGAATGGTTTGTATACTTAGCACTAGGCATGGAACAAGGCATCACAGCTTTATCTTTCTCACATAAGGATTTAGGACATGTTTCTCTTAAACATTCTAACAGCTCCTGAGATCGTTTGGCCTGAATGCAAGCAAACCTAATTTCACTATCAAGAGGCTTGTTTATGAAATCCTCTTCTACAATCTCACGGAGACATTCTAGACTATCCTTAAGGTGAGCAAAATAGTTATGAAACACAAGTTCATTATTTCTAAGATGAGGAGGAATGTATTTAATAGTCACAATATATTTAGAGTCTGCAGATGACTTTGATGTAACATTCTCATTAAAGACAAGTGGCATTTTCCCTTTTACCTGACTCCTCAGATTCTCAATTTCCTTTTGTAAAGACGTTATTTTTTCGTTGTTCTTGTCACGAGTGACTTTCATTGAATCATATAACTCTTTAAAGTGTCGTTTAACATTTTCATTTTCTTCTAGAAAACTCTCATTTTCATTTTGTAAAACATTAACCATGTTTTGAAGATGAAAAGTTTGAGAACACTGAGAATCTAAAGGTGGAGGCATTTGGGAGCCAGTCACGTTGTTCTTTTCATCCTTTAATTGTGAAATTTGGGCTTTCAACTTTCTGATCGTGTTACAATGAGCTTGAATATGTTCGTCTCGTTTGTTTATTTCAAAAATTGCATCAAACTCTGGAACATTTGAGGATGTCTTGATGTTTGAGGTTTTGACATTTTCTTTGAGATGTTGATATTTTAGTTGCAAATCAAAATGTTCAACTTCTAGTTTAGAAAAATGTTTCACCAAATTATCGTGATCATCTTGATCAATTTTCTCATTTAGTTATGAGTTTTTGTTTTCAAGCTCAATGACACGATCATGGGAAACTTTCAAGGCAACAGTTAATTCATGAAATTGAGAAGCAGTAATAGAATGCTTAGTAACAGTATAAAACACATCTTGAGCCACACAACTTAATGCTAAGTTATCATTTAAGATATGCAAATTCTTCCTTTCAATTTCATTATATTTGAGTTCCCGTTCATAATCATTTACCTCAACTATCATTGCATCAAATTCCTTTTCTATTTCTTTGATATCTGAGTTAATCCCTTTTTGAAGACTCTCAAATTGACCTTTTAATTGTTTAAAGAAAGGCATGACCTCAGTTAAATAACATTCTTTAGTTTGCTCAAAACCCCTTTCCCCTTCAGTTATCCCTCTAGGAACTAAATGCATTGGTGTATTCGGAGGATACACAGTAGCTGCAGGCACTTTCCTAAGGGGAATGTTTGTTTCAACAAGTGCTTTACCTTTTTGCTTATCCATATCTTTCTTCCAAAAAATCTTTTCTGGGGTTAATTGAGTTTGAGGCTTAAACATGTTCAGGGAGATCCAATTTTCTTTAGTGTAATCATGGGGTTTGATCATTATGTTTTTCTTTTTACACTCAGGATCTTTTAGCTTCTTATCCATATTCTCCCTAGAGGCTTCTTCTAATTGCATATCTTCCTCAGTACACTCAGCGCAACTAGGTTTCTGCCTAGGCTTAAGGATTTTAATGCCATCATAGATTACCTTCTGAGCCTCTCTAGCTATTTTACCATACTTAGGATTGGGTTTCTCAACGAGGGGAATACTATGCTTATCGCTTAAGACTCTATGTTTAGTGATCATGTGAGCAGTCTGAATGGTATTCCCTTGTACGTACAACTTATTTTCAAGCTTGTTTTTCAAAGTTTTTAGATTGGAAAAATCATTCAAAAGTTTTGATTCCTTAGCATTAAATTCTTGTTTAAGCACTTTAATATTATCTTGAAGTTCTTGCTTTTGCTTAATAGTTTTAGAAAGCTTTTCTTGTAAGGAATTTAACTCTTGTTTTAACACTTCTTCTCTAAAATTACTTTTTCTAATGATTGTATGCATTTGGTCATCCATTTCCTGCTCACGGGTAGTTAACTCAAACTTAGCACGTTGTTCATAAATAGCAACTTGTTCTTTATAGGCATTCAGTTCAGAGATAACAGAATCATCAGGGGCACATGCAATGTATTCATAAAAAACATAGTCATCATTGGTTGCAGAAGATGCATCACTTGGTACAATCTCACTTTCACTTTGTGTCACATATTGATCATATGGGACAATATTGCTATTACCCTCATTATTAATATCTGATTCATAAGTTTCAAGATATTGTACTTTGTTCTGTATCTTTTGCTCATCAACTTCATCGTATAGTTTTAATACCTCTGAAATGATTGAATCTTTGGATGGGCCAGCCTGTTGTGGTGACGAGACCTTTGGAGAGACCATTGGTGAAATGCTAGCCATGAAGATTGTCTGGGCAGTAGGTTCATCATCGACATCAGAGTCGAATGCATCACAGTCAGCAACTTGAAAGGCATTCTGATGATTGTGACCTATTTCCTGAATTGGCTGCTCATCAACATCAGCATAATAGGTTTTGGCATTTCCCTCAGTAAGAAACAACAACTCTTCTTCATCCAAAACCGCTCCACTATCCTGAGCTTGCACCAGCAACATCTTGTCCCTGAAGTACTCTGCATTTTGAGGGCGTTTTGGAGATGTGCAGTTCCTTGCAATGTGTCCATCACCACCACAGTTGTAGCACTTGATTGGCTTTACTTGTCCTTGATTGGCATTCCTTCCACGATTCTGATTATCCACATACCCTCCACCTACTCCAGTATTACCATAACCTGCTCCAATCATCCCTTGTTCATACCGTCTTCCTTGCACATTCTGCACCACTACCTTACCTTCTCTGATAGTAGCTTGATTGTGTGGATTGGATGAAGTTCTGAGGTTATTGTTGGTGTGTGGAGTGGAATTCATATTTTGACTAACCATGAGAGATAGTTGATGGATGAAGTTTTCCATGAGTGTATTTGAGTCTGGAGGCTTATATGCTGGATCAGGAATGAACTTGTAATTACCATTACCCGTGGGTATGACTTGAGAAGCTTTGGTGGTAATTCCAACATTGGTGTAAAAGGCTGTTGAATCATTTGACGAACTTGTTTCTCCCTGTTTAGATTTGAACTGTTCAAGAATCATTCATTCAAACATAGCATGTATCTCATTCTGAAGCAGGAAGGCATACAGTTGCTCATAGTTGGTGTTCTTTAATCCTTTGGTTAGCTTCACAGAGGTGACAAATTTGTGCCATTCGGGATTCATGTTGTTCACAAACTTTGAGTTTAGCTGAATATTTGGCATGGTCATTTTGATACTCCTCATGTCATTCACAAGCTTGTGGAATCTCACGTAATATTCATAGAAACTTTCTTCTGGTTTCATGTTAAAGTGCTCAAATTCATCATACAGTTGTGATTCTCTGTCTTCCTTAGTTAATTCAGAACCCGAGAGAAGCTTCTTGACATTATCCCAAACCGCCTTGGCTTCAGTGTTGTGATTGATAAGCTTGTAGATATCTTTCCCAAACAGTACAACCTAATCCGTTGAGCCCATGAGTCATAGTCAGTTCTGTTAAGCATGGGTGGACGAGTATCTGATCCAGCTGCTTGAACGTCCTCAGCTACAGAAGAGATGATTGTAGGCACGTTGGTAGATATAATTACAGATTTCATAGGATTTTATAACTCTATGATTAAACCAGGAAATAGATTCTTTCACGAGATTTTACTAAATCAAGAGAAAACCGTATCAAAAACAATAATCAACCAAGTCGCTATAAACCTTGAAGACAAGTCGCTAAGTAACCAAGTCGCTAGACACAACTCGCTAATAGTACCAACTCGCTAAGTAGACAAGTCACTAAAGAACAACTCGCTAATAGTACCAACTCGCTAAGTAGACAAGTCGCTAAAGAACAACTCGCTAAGTGGGCAAGTCGCTCAGGAACAACTCCCTAAGAAGGCAAGTCGCTAAAGAACAACTCGCTACCCACAACAAAGTCAAGTCGCTGAAAATTGTAAAGACAAGTCGCTAAGTTGACAAGTCGCTAGACGTAATGGTACAGCCACTACTCTGTACTATTTGTCGCTTTGTCTCAATAGACAAGTCGCTAGTGCTCAAGTCGCTACCACTTCAACTACAAGTCGCTGAAAAATATCGAAACAAGTCGCTATCAAGAAAACACTTCCGAGACTTAAGTCGCTAACAAGAAAAGTTCAAACACAACACTTTTCAATCCAAAACTAACCCAACCACAGTGATTCAAGCTTTCCAAATCAAAACCCAAGCACTTACAATGATTCTAAACACAAAAGTACAATCAAAATTCAAACTTTAACACAAGAGATGATCCAAATGATGCAAAAACCACTAAACTTTTTCAAACCCAAAAACCATATAAAACCACTAAAAATCCAAGGACATGTAAGAGAGATGATCAAACCATGGCTCTTGATACCATTTGTAACATATTGGATTTCACAAACACATCAAACCATGATCAAACTAGGCGTATACTTTGAGGTTTTTAGAGAGAGAAAGTTTAGAGGTTTGGGAACTTAGTGAGAGAAAGTAAAAGTATTATTATGAGCTCCAACCCTCTACCTTAGGAGGTAGAGGGTATTTATAGTATCTTACATAAACGCCACCTACGGGCTGTGGATCAGGCATACAGTGGGTAAAGACCCGTCCGTCCTCCACGGTGTTACTTAACTAAATACTATCTAACATTAAATAACTACGACTACGAGCTTTCTAACGATTACATATACTTGAGGTGACCGACACTTTAATAACTGGATTTACTAAATCCTAACAAAAAGGTTTGATGCTAATTCTTGCGGTTCTCTTAGCAATTGTTGAATGGGTTTGTTGAGGTGGGATTCTAGCATTGTTATCTCTTACAGGAGATGATTCGATGGATGAAATCTCATGAATCATATGACCCTTTCTTTTGGATGAGCCTTTGGTTGAAGAGTTGTTGCTAAGTGCTTTGGTCATGGTGATGGTAAGGATGCAATGTAAGCTTCTAACTACTGATTTTTGAGAGCTAGGTAAGAGTGTTTGGTTTATAAAGGATAATTTTGAATTAGGGAATTAAATTCTTGACCACTAAGAGGATTAAGCATGCACTTAGGATATTGTTCAGCTCTAGGAATACATTAAATGGTAACTAAAAGTGGTTAGATAACCAAAAGGTGGCTTAAATTTGAAGAGGAAAGCTGTGACAACCCGTACTTTCAGGTCATTTCTCAAAACAATTCATGCTTCACTATTTCAACATTTATCGTAAACTAGGTTTACGTGTTCCAAATTCGCGTAACCTTTATGGTTTAGCGGCGAATTCATGATCATATCATCACGAACATTTCATATGGACTAGGTTTAGTCTACATTTCATTAACATCAATTGCATCACGTTAGTTCATTCATGACATTGCATTTCACCTTTATCGCGTAAATTTTATATTAAATAAACGTTATCGCGTGAGTTATTATTTTGAATATTTAATCCGTTATTTCAAAAATGATCCCGGTATATTTTTATACTTACATTTAGTTTATAAAAACTATATTTTGAGTTTACCTAGTGTTTTAAATTTATTTTGTATATAAATCGTTAAAGTTATATTATTACGACGTTTTTCTTAAAAACTACACGAAAAAAAATATTTGATTTACATTCATATTTTTATATGGCCCTAGTAAAAACTTTATTGCCTAATTTATAAGTTTTATTATTGAGTGCGCTATTGCAAATAAATTATATTTTAAATGCGCTATTTCCACTTTACGTTACAGTACTTACTTGATTGCACTACGTTAACTACAATTACTTTACATCTGATTTGGATCAGGTATACTTTACAAGCACTACTATACTAGTACTTAAGCGGCGATTTGGTATTTCCAATGCGCTTAAACCTTGTGCATTTGGATCAAATGCTATTTACAACTTTATCACTTCGTACTTAACAAAACTCTTTACTGGACTTTCATGCCCAACAGTGTCGAAAGGAGAAGTTTAAATTCGGTGGAAAACCAATAGATTGGTGAAAATCAATGGTAAATTACATAAGGATCTCGACTTGTTATAGGATTCACGTACGAATTAGGAGAATCACCAGTTCTTAAATTAAGGGATTAAGTTTTAATAGGAAATATTTGGTTTGTGAGAATGGATCGAGAGTTTTTAGTCATCAATCTTCGAATGTAACGTAGGAATGGTAGTGGTACTGGTTTCGTGAATCGTTGTTGAGAAGTTGGTTTCCGAGTAGGTTTTCTTTCCCAGTATACTAAGTACTCTAAAGTAGGTAGCTTAGTAGAGGACATTCTCTATTG
>BPTQ01000006.1:272159431-272283239 GCA_019973895.1 Chrysanthemum seticuspe | reverse complement strand
CAATATCGTATGTCAAGTTTCGTTACACAAGCCAAATTTTACATCGTACATAGAGGGGGTTCTTAAACATTTTGTCAATTTTCTCATTTTCACCCCGATACTTGAGTGAACTATTTGACCATACTACTGTTCTCACTCATGTGACTCCATATCGCCCTCATATTTTTCAAAACAATCGACCATTTGTATAGCGGAGTTTTAATAAATTATTTACGGATGCTTAAAATTGGCCGAAACTCACTTTTTACACAACAATTAGACAAAATCACCATCTTTAACCCTTATTATCTTTATGTTCGAGACCTCGATGTCGAAAACTCCTGAACTGAAACTTCTAGATTTTGATACAAACTTTCCAAAACCGTCGAATTCGTTTCCTAACGATCGACGTACACCATTTTACGACTAGTTTTTCGAAGCCATTTTTGTCAATTTCATGAAATTTCCGACGACTTTATTTTACGACGAAAAGTGAAAATTTCACCATAAATCATTACGAAACCATTGTAGGATGACATTTTGACGTAAATACTTGTAAAGTAATTTAAGAATGGTCAAGACGTCAAAAGAGTATTTTTCGACGATAAGTATTATTTTCAAAACTCGCAAATGGTATAAATAACATACGAAATGCATGCATAACATTACATTGCAACTCATTACATATCATATCATTCGTAATAGGTCCAGATTAAGGTTTCCCGCTATACCTCAGTGTACTCACTCTTGTCATCATACCAGTTTATCAAGTGAGTTCATAGCCCCACTTTTACTCTTTTAACTGTTTTACAAATTCTTGGGGGAGATACATGCTACATTTTAAACCGAACACATTGCTTTGAACTGTATGCTATAACCGAATGTTTTATTGTCACTAAGTATTTGCCATGTTCGAAGTCCCTACATCATGAACCATTAGTCACTTACGAGTGAGCGCGAATATTGTGAATAGGCCTATTGGAATTAACACTCCCGCTCTTATTGACCCAGTTAGGGGAAATCGAGCGCACTATATTTGAACCAGTAAGGTAAATTGGCAAGTTTACCTATTAGGGCGGCGATGAAACGATGATTACCAATTTTTATTGGTGCGATGTTACGCTTTGGTGTCATGAACTTAGTGAAATAAATACGATTTTGTTTAACGATGAGTGTGAAATCATTTAACTCACACTACGATTATTGTGTTCAAACGAATTACTTAAACCTATGGATTTCACTCAACCTTTGTGTTGACCTTTTTAGCATGTTTATTCTCAGGTATCTAAGGCATTATCATCATGGCATGGTTAAGGAACCACCTTTTGAGTCGCGGCGTCGACTTACATCATTGTACATTATGGCACTTTCTTTCAAAACCATCATTTGGACTTGTAATACATTTATATTTCCGCAAACTTTGTAAACTTTTGGGACCTATGTTGTAACTCTGATTATTTTATTAAATCAAACGATGTATTTTCCAAACGACACTTTAGGTCGTTCAATATAACTGTGATTGTGATGCTATGACAGTCAATCCCCAGGAATTCCATTCCGCTGCAAAACAGGTAATTTGGGGGTGTGACAGATTGGCATCAGAGCTTCGGTTATAGAGAACTAGGTTGCATCATTGACCCTAGACTATAACTACATCATCATAGCATCTCATCATTTCATCACAAGTGCATGTTCACTTTGCATGCGATTTATACGTACATTTTTCGAGTTATTTACTTTCATTTCATATCGATTGTCACATGGATGCCTTTAAATGCCCATTCCATTATTTTTTCTTCATACTCCAATGTCGAGAATGCCTTGTTATTCCCCATCAAAATTTCAACATCAATTGACTCATCACCGATAACGTCGAATGCCGAGATAAACCTTTAAATAGGGCGAAGTCACTCTCACTCCTTTGTTGCACCACTAACATGTCGAGTTACACGCTATTCACTCTAAGTAACTAAACCATCATACATTTGAAGCACTTACGACATCTCATAACCCATTTCTTAGGAAACCGTCGATTATTTTGAAAGATAACCTCAAACTTATCATTCTTATCACATTTCTTTGGAGCGTTTATTATTAACATCGGATTTTGCTACGTCTCACATTTCCTCTTGTTTGAAGAAGATATGGCGCCAAAGAAAGCCACACCTGGAATGACTCAAGCGGCTATTCAAAAGTTGGTAAGGGATAGTGTAGCAGAGGCATTAAGGATTGAAAGGGAAACGGTAGCTGCTGCTGCTGCCGAGGCCGCGGCTGCTGCTGAAGCCGCAAGGCTTGCTGCTGCTACTGGAAATGCAGGAGGATCCGGAGTTAAGAGCTGTTCTTACAAGGATTTCAAAAGTGGAGATCCCACCAAGTTTAAAGGGACTGAAGGAGCCACTGCCATGGTGCGATGGTTCGAGAAACTGGAGTCCGTGTTTTTGCTGTGTAATTGCCCGGATGATAGTAAGGTCAAGTTTGCTACAAGTACACTACTCGATGGAGCATTGTCGTGGTGGAACTCATATGCTCAACCGATGGGAATGGAGAATGCTTTCAAGCTTACTTGGGAGCAATTCAAGGGTTTGGTAACTAAGAAATTTTGTCCTCGTACGGAAGTGAAAAAGTTGGAGACAGAATTCTATGAACTAGTAACAATTGGGTATGATATTGACACTTACATTCAGAGATTCCAAGAATTGGCCGCGTTATGCCCGTCTATGGTTTCGGATAACGAGAAGTTACTAGAGGCTTTTATCGGGGGACTTCCCGAGGTTATTCAAGGAGATGTGACTTTGTTTGATCCACAAACAATCGAGGAAGCTATTAGGGTGACTCAAAAGCTCATGGCCCAGGTAGTGAAGAGAGGTAAGTACACCAACACCAACCAAAACAACAACAACAACGATGATAGCCAAATCAACAATAACAAAAGGAAATGGGAAAACGACCAAGGAGATTATAATAACAACAACCAAAACCGCAACATTAACCATCATCAACAACAAAATAGAAGACAAGAAGCGGGAATGGTTTATGTCGCTGCACCAATGGGAGGTAGAGGTTATGCTGGAACACACCCACTATGTAATCGATGTAATTTTCATCACTCGGGTCCTTGCCCTGCCAAGTGCCACAAATGCCAAAAACCGGGACATCTAGCTAGGGATTGTAAAGGTAAAGCCATAGTCACGTGCTTCGGATGTGGGGAACAAGGACACTATAGGAATCAATGTCCTCAAAATCAAGGTAAACCAGTTGAAGGTGCTCATGGGAATGCATACATGTTAGGAGGAGGAGAAGCTCGTCATGGTCACAACAACGCGGAAGACTGAAGAAGTTTGGAAACTAACAGTCTTAATTTTCCTTATGTACTATGTCGTATTAAGTTTATGTTTTCCATCGTATCCGAATCTTTATAACCTAAGATGTACTACTTTTGCTAAACCACTCTTTGTAAAATATTCTTATCTATCGTACCTTATTTTCTTTCCGATTTGTCATTACTTACGAAAATTTTAATTCCTTTTACTTTAACTATCATTTTAACGACACAGATTAAATCCTTGTAAGCATCGAGAGTTATAACAACTAAACCGAACGTCACATCATCGTTCCTTAATTATACATAGCCTAGCTAACTATGTCTAATTCTGGAGGGGTCATGTTATGTTGGGAGCAGTTAATTATAAATCTTAGTGTAAGCAAAATCTTCACATATTTCAAAGTCAAAGTGTTACTTATGAGAGATTCATCCGATATTTTCTTTACTACGATGTTTTGTACACTCTCAATCATCGATAACCGTAACGACACTTCTCCATGTCTTTTCTCCTCGTTATTCATCACAAACTCAAAAATTCGATAGACCAACACGAACTGAATTCAGGGACTGAATTCCTTTTTGGATGGGCGAATGTGACAACCCGTACTTTCAGGTCATTTCTCAAAACAATTCATGCTTCACTATTTCAACATTTATCGTAAACTAGGTTTACGTGTTCCAAATTCGCGTAACCTTTATGGTTTAGCGGCGAATTCATGATCATATCATCACGAACATTTCATATGGACTAGGTTTAGTCTACATTTCATTAACATCAATTGCATCACGCTAGTTCATTCATGACATTGCATTTCACCTTTATCGCGTAAATTTTATATTAAATAAACGTTATCGCGTGAGTTATTATTTTGAATATTTAATCCGTTATTTCAAAAATGATCCCGGTATATTTTTATACTTACATTTAGTTTATAAAAACTATATTTTGAGTTTACCTAGTGTTTTAAATTTATTTTGTATATAAATCGTTAAAGTTATATTATTACGACGTTTTTCTTAAAAACTACACGAAAATTTTTTTATCACTCAAATTTCACAAGGAATGTATTTTTACAATTTTTATGATATCATTATACTCTATTTTGATCTACTAAAAATTTACTTGTACCTAAAAACTACCATTTACCTTAACTTGAATCTATTTCACTTACATTTTTTCTTATAACTATACAAATATATACTTATACATTATATATGAAAAATAAATAAAATATCTAACAAATCCCTCCCCCCTTGGCCGACCAAGGGGGAGGGTGACATTAAATGTGGCATGGTCTTGATTGTATATAATTATACATATACTTAAAAGTCTAAGTTACCTCATTTCCTTCATTCACTTCACAATAATTCACCTAGTAGTAAAACTTTCTCTCTTTGTTTCTTCCTTATTAAAAACCGGCCATCAAGAGGTTTTCCAAGGGATCACAAAATTTTTCCAAGTTCAAGTGTTAACACAATCTAGATAACACTCTTAATAAGGTTTTGAAATAAAAACCTAGAGTGTTTAGGCTAACCTTGGTTCTTTGCACCTCATCATAATACTTGTAAGCATATTTCTATCATTTTACATATTTCATCTTCATTTTATATTTATCTTTTCATTTTTGGAGCAAACATGCAAGACTTGTGTTGTTTATACCATTTTTACATGATTTTTAGTGTTATATATATATAAGGTCATCCTATAATTATCCCCTTGGTACATGTTGGTCTTGATGATGTTTAGGAACCCATGACACCCTAAGAAGGTGTATGGTAGGATTAGATTAGCTTTGGAGTTGATTTGAAGGGATTGGAATAGGTTTAGTACGATAAAAACTATTTTCGGTAAGTATAAAAAGTGTTCTGTCCTTGTTTTGTTTTTCTGGAAAATCCGACAGTAGGCACGAAATTTTGGCCTTGATATTTAGAAAATATACTTTAAAACGAATCCGTGGCCGCTTGAACGGATTAAAACGGAGTTATAACGAAGAAGTTATGAATTTTTAAAGTTTGACGACGAAATATATATTTTTCAGAAAATTCAGCAACCTATTTTTACTTTATTCGAGTCAAAAACGAGTCCTAAGCTTTACAAATTATTTCGACTTGTCAAAAATATATTAGTATACTTTGATACGAAGCTAAGGACGTATAATACGTAGAAAACGGACTTGAAACGACTAAGATATACACGTTTTCATAAAATTGCCGTAACTATTATTTTCTGAAAAACTATATTATTTTTACGAGACAAGTATTACGGTAACTAAAACGACCATGTTGAGGGCTATTTTTAACTATGATGTGGAACTTTTTGGAACGAAATGTCTTCTAATAAAATCAAGATCACCGAGCATATTTTTCAAAACAATCGACCGTTTGTATAGCGGAGTTTTAATAAATTATTTACGGATGCTTAAAATTGGCCGAAACTCACTTTTTACACAACAATTAGACAAAATCACCATCTTTAACCCTTATTATCTTTATGTTCGAGACCTCGATGTCGAAAACTCCTGAACTGAAACTTCTAGATTTTGATACAAACTTTCCAAAACCGTCGAATTCGTTTCCTAACGATCGACGTACACCATTTTACGACTAGTTTTTCGAAGCCATTTTTGTCAATTTCATGAAATTTCCGACGACTTTATTTTACGACGAAAAGTGAAAATTTCACCATAAATCATTACGAAACCATTGTAGGATGACATTTTGACGTAAATACTTGTAAAGTAATTTAAGAATGGTCAAGACGTCAAAAGAGTATTTTTCGACGATAAGTATTATTTTCAAAACTCGCAAATGGTATAAATAACATACGAAATGCATGCATAACATTACATTGCAACTCATTACATATCATATCATTCGTAATAGGTCCAGATTAAGGTTTCCCGCTATACCTCAGTGTACTCACTCTTGTCATCATACCAGTTTATCAAGTGAGTTCATAGCCCCACTTTTACTCTTTTAACTGTTTTACAAATTCTTGGGAGAGATACATGCTACATTTTAAACCGAACACATTGCTTTGAACTGTATGCTATAACCGAATGTTTTATTGTCACTAAGTATTTGCCATGTTCGAAGTCCCTACATCATGAACCATTAGTCACTTACGAGTGAGCGCGAATATTGTGAATAGGCCTATTGGAATTAACACTCCCGCTCTTATTGACCCAGTTAGGGGAAATCGAGCGCACTATATTTGAACCAGTAAGGTAAATTGGCAAGTTTACCTATTAGGGCGGCGATGAAACGATGATTACCAATTTTTATTGGTGCGATGTTACGCTTTGGTGTCATGAACTTAGTGAAATAAATACGATTTTGTTTAACGATGAGTGTGAAATCATTTAACTCACACTACGATTATTGTGTTCAAACGAATTACTTAAACCTATGGATTTCACTCAACCTTTGTGTTGACCTTTTTAGCATGTTTATTCTCAGGTATCTAAGGCATTATCATCATGGCATGGTTAAGGAACCACCTTTTGAGTCGCGGCGTCGACTTACATCATTGTACATTATGGCACTTTCTTTCAAAACCATCGTTTGGACTTGTAATACATTTATATTTCCGCAAACTTTGTAAACTTTTGGGACCTATGTTGTAACTCTGATTATTTTATTAAATCAAACGATGTATTTTCCAAACGACACTTTAGGTCGTTCAATATAACTGTGATTGTGATGCTATGACAGTCAATCCCCATGAATTCCATTCCGCTGCAAAACAGGTAATTTGGGGGTGTGACAAAAGCTGATTAAAGTCTTTCTGCAGACACGGATCCCACGGATCCCTCTCATCAGGGATCCGTCTGGTTATAAACCAGGGATCCGTCTGTCAGACAGATACTTGATGAGATGATTATGCTTTTTGTAAGGTCTAGTACCTATGTATCTCGAGGTTTTGACTTTCCTTTGATGTCTTGAGTAGTGGATGTCTTAAATGCTCAACCATAAGGGGTGAGGGTGCTTAATGATTGTTTTGGGTAGGAAAGTGGACTTTAGATAGTCTAACTAAGTGCTTGAGAAGGATACCATTTGATTTGAGATGAAAAGTGGTGGTAATTAGTCCTAGAAGTCAGATGATGGCTCAAGAGAAATTTAATAAAATCTTAAAAAATAAAGAAAAATGAAAAACTAGTTTTGAGCCTATTTTCGAGTTAAAAGTGACTAAACTCAATTTGCTAAAATTAATGGACATATCAAACTAAGTGTTATAAGATGTGAGGAATAATGTGTGAGCGTTGGAGCAGAAAGATGGTGAGTTTTGATGAATTGATAAATCAAAAACACTTTGAAATAGATCCTAGGTAAGCTATGGGTGAGTGTGAAGCTTTCAAATGTTTGAGGAAGACTTAGTTGGTTCAAAGGTCTTATGTTTGACTAGTGTGAGGTGATCTAGTGAGCTGTTTTTGATGTAAGGAAGTCTGTATTCCTCATCTGTAGTCACGGATCCCACGGTTCCCTTTAGGGAGGGATCCGGCCAGTTATATCGCTGGGATCCGCCTACTGCAGATCAGAAGGCTTTCAGCAAATGTGCAATTTTGCACTCTTAGCAAAATGCTTCTCCTAGTTGTTTCTACAAAGACTGAATGCAAGAACACATCAGGTATAACGCATAGCAAATGTGGGGGAACTAAAGGTACCTAAAGATGAGTGACTACGACTACTTGAATGATTTCAAGAGGTTCTAAAATCTCATCCTACACGTTCCTAAGTTAAGATTGTTCAATGCCAAGTTATGGCAATACCTACATACTACATCCTACTCTACATAAGTATTGTTTAGATGTTACAAACCATTGTTTCAAATTGTTTCCACAAATTAAGGTCCTATGACCTTACCTTACTTCCCCACCACTCCCCGTCTTCATTCCTCCTCCACTCTTTATCACACCATCTCTACTTCTTTTTCTTCAAGAATTTGGCGAAGAACTTGAAGATTCCCTTGGTTTATTGCCATTCTTGTGATGGGCTAGGAACGTCAGGAAATTGATTGATGTAATTCAAGGGGTCGAGATCGGTATTTCCGAGTGGGTTGCTACTACCTTCACCTTCTCTTTGCCTCTCCCGTTCATCCGAGGAATCCGTGGGTGGGTGAGGACTTTTGCCTTCCACCATAAACCTTGTAGTTCTACCCTCGGTCAATGACACCATAACTTTGTTGCAAAAGCTATGATCGTAGGATTTCGAAGAAGGATCTAATGGAAAGATGAATCTTGCAAGACGGGTTAGGAGCATTGCGTATGGAAGCACCATTTTGTCCATGCTTTTTACACTTTCCATTCTCTTAATCATGTAGTATGCAAGGTTGAAGCGAGTCTCGGTCACTAGGCAATAGATCATGAAACTTAGGCATGCGTTGGGGTGATCCTTGTTTCCTACTAGGCACAACACATTATCCCTCACCACAACTTCCCATTTCCTATACAATGCGTACATCTCCGAGAGCTCCATTTGGAAAGGATTCCTATATATCACTTTCGAATTCCTAGTGACCCTCGATGGGGATGCTCTTGGCATGAACCCGGTGTCCCTCACCGTGGTTGCTTCCGGGATTAACATGTGGTAGATTTCATGATGATCAACCATAGTGTGTATCTCTTCTAAAGACCACTCATTGGAAAACATGCAAACTCCTTGATATGGAACCCGTAGTATTCTTCCAAACTTCACAACCGAAAGGGTGTACTCATGCTCATTTATGATGAAGACAATTGAGATGGACCCATCATCATTTCTAACTATCCTCATTGTCTTGTAGAACTCGAGTACGAAAACCGGGCAAATTTGTTCGTTTATGTCCAATAAACAATCAAATCCAATGGTCCTAAAAACTTGTCTCATGTCGGTGTTAGCAAGAAATGATGGTTCTACTACAAGACCTTCATGAAAAAGTCTCTTTTCGATCATTTTAAAAGCTTTCCTATCTTTCGGGCTAAGTCCATCTTTTCTATGGTACATTGGTATGTAATGAGCGGTATCTTGATAGTATTGTTGTCGGTTACTTGGTATGATTGTTCCTAAACAACACAACCACAATGTGGTGTTAATTGTGAATAGTAACCTAAAGGGGTTGATCACAATTTTGCTCAAATCATCTTTATTGAATTCAAGAAATGAGTTTAATTTGTATTAACAATGTTAATTCTTTGATTTGGATTATGATTGTACAATAGATTGCACTACCAGGCTTCGATGAGGATCAAAGTTATGAGGGGTGTATGTTCCAACCAAGACTTGCCTTTCACCTGAGAATAAGAAATACGAAACACTACGTTAAGTGATTACGCAGGGGTAGGACCCTGCGAACCACCTCCGGCGTGAGAGTAAGTATGAGTTATGGTTGTATAAGTGTGTGTAAGTAAAGAGATGAGTGTGAAATGAGCATACCATAATCCATTGCCCGTCCAACCTATTTATAGTGGATGAAATAGGGTTGAGAGCACTTCTGCATGAATGTCGGAGATCATGGGGGCGTCCCATGATTGTGGGTAACCGCTAGGGTTTAGTGACCCACGTTCTCAGACTTGACGGGGAAGCCAAGAGAGAGAGAGGGAGATCGTGGGTTTGACCAAGTCAGGAGGTTCTCCTATCCAATGCTCCTTCGTCAGCCATACCCCGAAGGGCTTAGGGCTTCGAATGGCGAATTCCCCTGAGGTAACCTTCGTGATAACGAATGGTTTGACGCCTATGGATATTTTGGAATCCTAACTTGGGCCTTCGAATAGAAGGGCTTTGACACGTCTCGGAGGAGTGTCCTTCGAACTACTCGGAGGGTACATCATCAAGCCCCCCAGTCAAAAGTGATGCATATGAGCGAAGAGGCATTGCTTTCGACTTCATGCTTCGAAAAAAATACCATCTTGCTGCTAATCGTACTAGTTAGAAGATAACTATGCAACTAACTAAGCGCATTTATTGCCAATTAATCCTTTCGGCTGCCCGCTACAGGAATCACATTTCCCGACTTTACCCGGAGACCAAAAGTCTTCTTTTCAAAATTTAAAAACAATTTAAACCGGATAAGGGTAAGTATTAGTTACACGTGTACGGCTAGGAAAGCGGTAAAAAAAATATATTTAAGAGGGGGTTGTTGAAACCCTAAAACATTTTCACTCTCTCCGCCATATTTTTCACGCAGTGAAACTTCATCGCCACCACTTCGAAAGTAAAAGGTAAACCTTCCTTCTCACTGGTAGCTTGTTTTTTTTTTAAATGGATTCCAAGTTTATCATAAAGCAGCAAAAGTGTACATTGTCTGCAAAAGATTTACATGATCACTTAACTGATTACCCAATCCCACCAGAACACAAAGTGATGTTACCCAAATCTAATCAGGGTATTTTTTATGCTCCTCAAGGTTTCGTAGGGCTATACACACATGCATTTAGCCATTCTAGCCTTAGGATTCCTCTGCACCCACTGATATTAGAGTTTATGCAATACTACAAGGTCCATATCTCTAGGTTCAACCCCTTTGGTTTAGCAAAACTGACCACATTCATAGTGATGTGTAAAGCATACAGCTATGAACCAACATTAAAGGTTTTAAGAGGATTTCTGAACTTGTATCCTGGGGGCAATTGGTTAACTTTAGTAAAAAGGCCTGAATCGGATGTTCCAAACCTGTTTGGGAGGGTGTATACCAATATAACAGGTTGGAAAGGTAGCTTTTTCTATGTGCAAGAAACTATTGTTCCCCCTAAGTATCCAGAGTTGCTGAATAAGGAAAATATGTTTGATGCAAAACGGTACAATGACCCCTTGCCATATGAGGTACGAAGGGATCCCTGTTATCAGCGTTTGGCCAAATATCCCGTGGATGTGCATATGTTCCCCGAAGCCATCTTATATATGGCTGGGATTTCCCAGAGCTGGGAGGGGTCTCCCAAGAAGCCTGTTATCATATACCAAGGACAAAGTATGTTTATCTACTTCTATTTAAGTAGGACGAATGTAGCACTGATATTTATTTATTCTTGTTTCTATTTTGCAGAGATGTCATTCAGAAACTTCATGTACCAAGATTTGGATGAAGATTTAAGCTTTATGCCTGCTAAGAAGCCCGAAGAGTCTTATGGTGTTGGATCTCCTTCAACATCTGTGAACAACAATGAGGTAGATACTCCGAATCTGGAGCCCATTGTATCGGCACCCCCTCAAGTTGCATTGGAGGGTCCGTCCCAACTTGTTGAGAATGTTGCTGACTCGGACGATCCTGCGGATGAGGATGTCCCCGTGATAGGTTCAACATGGATAGCTGACAGATTGAAAGTAGAAAGGGAACAGCAGCCAAGGCTGTTAAGTCTACCAACAAGAGGAAGAATCCCCTACCTGCCTCCGGAGGCAGAGTTGTAAAGCAGAAGAGTGCTGAAGGCAGAAAGTTTGTGAAGTCAGTCTTCGAATTGCCAGATGAATCAGTGGAGGTGCATGGTAAGCAGTTCCTCCTTATAAAATATGTGAAGTCATAATTGTCACAACTAACTTAGCCCTTTATACATTGTATTGGTCGCAGGCCTTCCAGAGACGAAGGAGCTTCCCAATGCTTTGGCCTGTCACCGGATTGTAGATCATGTCACCCCTCCTCAATGGAAAGGTATGCTGGAAAATATGTCCATTGAAAGGTTTTGTGACATGCATGACAATGGGGTTGCGAGGCAGGCGGTATTGGATAATCACTTAAATGCCAGAACCAGAGAATTGCTCAGAACTGTGGCCAAGCTGGAGGCTAAGTGTGACGAGATTGAGGGAAACGTTGAGAAGAACCCCGTCATCCAAGACCTTCGTGGAAAGGTAGCCCAGTTGACAGTTGAACTCGGAAATCTTAAGTTGGAAGAAGCCAAGGTCATCACTCTAACAGGTCAGAATGCTGTTCTTGAGGCGAAATGTGCTGGGTTGGAAAGTAAGAAAGCCAGGCTAAGAGAGGTAGAAGTAAAGTTAAGGGAGGAAATTGATGGCTTGGAAATGAGGTATAAGATGCTGCAAAAGGATCGTGCGGAGGTCGTTTCGAAGTTGGTGCCTTACATAGCCATGGAGCTCTACCACAGTGATGAATTGGGAGCTCAGATGTGGAAGGTCATCAAATCAGCCATTTTTCATGGACGGTGCTTGGCGTTGGAGGAGGCTGCCAAAACAGGTAAGCCCGTGATCTTTCCAAGATTGAATGCTACCGTCCCACTTCGAAGGCTGAGTATGATGAGGCAGGAAATGCGTTCTCAACCGCAGAGTACTCCTTCCTTGCTGAGGCTACAAAAGATCCTATGGCACCCATCGAAGACCTCCTTTCCAAGAAACCTCGAAAGCTGAAGCCTACCACTCCCACCAAGAAGACTACGTCTACCAAGCCTGTCTTAGTTCAACCATCCCCCACTCCATCTCCGAAAAAGCAGGAATGAAGGCTGCCATGTCGGCAGTAATTTGGTTTCAAAGGTGGCATGTACCCTTTAAGACAATTTATCTTATTTGACAATGCTTGTCTTGTTCTCTAAACAATTTGAATGCTTGTGATGTATGGCCATGGGCCAAAAACAATTTAACTGGGGCTTAGGCTCCTCGTGCAGGTACAAGAGCACTAGCCCTCCTTTTGAATGGTATGGTGTAGAGGGAATACCTCTACACACTTAGTTATTATTTGTGTTTGTTTTGTTAACTTCTCGTACGCCATTTTTCCGACGCTTACGTTTTACAGCCTAAGGTTAAACAACCTCATTGTGTGTAAATTACAACACCAAGAATATAATGACCAAATTTGATCATTGACAGAGGGTCGCGACCCACTCTATCTCAAATCCTTTAAGTAGCATGACTTTGTATATATTTTTACAAGCGCCAAAAACTACTAGGAGAGTTAATGTGAATGTTAAAGTTGGCTTAAGTGATAAGGCGTGTATTGCACCTTGAGCCATTTTATTCGACATTGAAACTTATTAACGACTTGGCTGAACAAATCTTTGTGTTTAAGAAACGAAGCAAGAGATTTGTGGGAAATGTCTTATTTATCATTGAATTGGTAGGGAGGATTACATCATTCTTGAAATGAAAACTAAGACAACTACCAATAATGTTTGCTTTCCCTTGAGAAGCTTCTAATTACAAGAAAAAAGTAAAAGTACTTCTTAAACATAGAACTTTTGAAGGTTCGTACCATTCCATGTCCTGTCGATGGGTTCTCCGAGAAGAGTGGCTAGTTTGTAGGCTCCGTTGCCGTAGGCCTCAGCTACCATGTAGGGTCCTTCCCAAGTTGGTCCCAGTTTTCCCTGGTACTCTGCTTTGCTTGCACTGTTGAGGCGTAGCACATATTCCCCAGGCTTGAAAGTGGAAGGTCTGACCATTTTCTTATAGTAGCCTTCGATCTTATGTTTGTGTATTGCTTCTCGGATGTAGGCTGTTTCTCTTCTTTCTTCTAGCAGGTCAAGGTTTTCCCTGATCCTTTCGTCATTTTGGGAGGCATCATACGTTGCCACACGCTCCGTGTGTACACTTAGTTCCGAAGGGATGACCGCTTATGTTCTGTATGTTAGGCTGAAGGGGGTTTCACCATTGCTTGACTTAGGGTGCGTCCTGTGAGCCCATAATACTTGAGGGAGCTCATCCACCTATCCATGATGAGTTCATCCCAGACTTTTCTCGATCCCTTTGACGATGTCTCAGTTTGTAACCTCCACCTGTCCGTTACCTTGTGGATGGTAGACGGATGTCCAAGACTGCTTTATGTTGAGCCCTTGGCAGAAGTCGTAGAAGACTCCTTCGGCGAACTGCTTCCCCTTATCAGATATGATTATATGGGGCACTCCGAATCTGCACACAATGTGCTCCCATACAAACTTCTTGATCTTCCTCCTTGTGACGGAGGCTAAGGGTTTAGCTTCCACCCACTTAGTAAAGTAATCGATTGCCACCAGCAAGAATTTGACTCCTCCGGGAGCTATAGGCATAGGTCCTACGATATCGATGTCCCACTGAGAGAAGGGCCATGCGGATGTCACACTTGTCATGTCCTGCTTCGGCATCTTTGGAACGTTTGACTGTATCTGACAAGCCTCACATTTGAGAATGATTTCTGCCACATCCCTGTGCATCGAAGGCCAATAATAGCCCAATTTCATTATCTTCGAGACAACTGAGCGGGGTCCTGCATGGAGGCCGTAGGATCCTTCGTGGACTTCAGAGATAATGCTCGTAGCCTGCTTGGGTCCCACACATCTTAACCAAGTTGATAAAAATGACCTTCTGTATAGGGTTTCCCCTATTAGCCGGTACTGCGGGGACTTAACCCTAATCTTCCTTGCTAGCTTGGGATCTTCAGGGAGAAGACTGCTTATCAAATATTCCCTGATTGGAGTCATCCACGTCTCTCCTTCTTCGTGAACCACATCTGCAACTTCCTTACGAACGATGGATCTTTCAGGTAAGACTTCGACAAGTACTTCTTTGGTGAGATGAGCGAAGGCCATGGAAGCTAGCTTGCTTAGTGCATCTTCCTTCTTGTTCTGATTCCTACGAACATGCTGAATGGTGTAGGAGTCGAAGCTTTCCAGCATCTCCTTTGTTTTTTCCAAGTACTGTTTGATGACGGGCTGCCTTGCTTCATAGGAGCCTGTCACTTGGTTTGTTACCAAATGGGAGTCTACGAAAACAGCGAGAGCTTTGACCTCCATATCTTTAGCCAGTCGAAGGCCTGCTTGCAACGCTTCATACTCCGCTTCATTTTTTGTGGCGTCGAACTCAAAACGAAGAGCATATGTATGCTCCTTCCCGTCAGGGCTGACCAGCATTAGACCTACTCCAGAACCATTGGAGTTGGATGCTCCATCTGTATAAAGATTCCAGTCAGCCTGTACTTGAGTGAGGTTGGTTTTGGGTTCTTCTTTTTCTACGTTAGGCTCGGAAGGTGTTTCTGCCAAGAAGTCTGCGAGAATTTGTCCTTTAATAGAGTTTCGTCCCTTGAACTCTATTTCGTGCTCTTGGGTTTCGACAAGATCTGTTTGAGTGGCTTGTCGGTTAAGATTGTGATTGGATGGGCCTGGAAATAGCGTCGGAGCCTCCTTTCTGCGTAGATTAGGGCTAGTATTAACTTCTCCAATGTTGGATAGTTGATCTCTGCCCCCTGTAGGACTCTGCTGACAAAGTAAATGGGGATATGTCGTTTGTCTCGTTCTGCCATAAGGACTGCGCTAATACTCTCCATTGAGGATGCTAAGTACATGAACAACACTTCGCCTTTGATTGGGGCTGTAAGTGTTGGAAGGATTTCAATGAACTCCTTCATCTTCTGAAAGGCAGCTTCAGCGTCCTGACTCCACTGAAAAGTTTTCTTAATCATGCATCCTTTGAGTGTTTTGAAGAATGGTAGGGACCTGTCAGCCCCCTTCGACAAAAACCGGCTTAAAGCTGCCAGCTTCCCATTCAGGCTCTGCACATCTTTTAGACACTTAGGGGCTTGGAGATCTGAAATCGCCTTGACCTTGGAGGGATTAGCCTTTATCCCCTGCTTAGTAATCAAATGTCCTAGGAATTGTCCCTCTTCGACACCGAAGGAGCATTTCTTAGGATTCAGCTTCATGTTAATCGCCCGAAGCTGGTCAAAGGTTTCCTGTACATCGAGGAGTAGGTCCTCCTCCGTCTTGATTTTGATAACCATGTCGTCAACGTATGCTTCAAGATTTCTGCCTATTTGTTTATTGAAGGCTTTATCTACGAGACGTTAGTAAATGGCCCCTGCGTTCTTTAATCCGAAGGGCATCTTTCTGTAACAGTAGACACCTTTGCTTGTATAGAAGGCTGTCCTTTCTTCGTCCTCCTTTGCCATCTGGATCTGATGATACCCTTTGTAGGCATCTAGGAAGCATTTTAACCGGAAGCCTGCCAAGGATTCTACCTTCCAGTCAATTTCTGGTAGGGGATAGCAATCCTTCGGGCATGCTTTGTTGATGTCAGTGAAGTCAATGCACATGCGCCACCCTCCGTCGATCTTTTTGACCATTACTGGGTTAGCTACCCAAGTTTGGTACTTAACTTCCCTTAGGATGCCTGCTTGTGTAAGTTCGTCAACTTCTTTGCAGGCTGCGGCGTTTCTTTCGGGGGCTAAGCTCCTCCTTTTCTGTTTTATCGGCTCAATGTGTTTGTACTCATTGATTTTATGCTCCGTTCCGAAGGACTGTCCGTCTATCAGCAATGTTCTTGGTACCCCTGTCATGTCAGAATATTTCCAAGCAAAAACATCAAGGTTAGTCCGCAACAGTTCCGTGAGCTTCGCCTTGAAATTCGCCGGGAGTTGCTTTGCTTTTACCACCGTTTGTTCAGGGTAGCTAGGGTTAACTACAACTCGCTCCTCCGCATCTGTGCAGCTTAGAATTGCTATCAGAGGCTCCTCCGATTCTTCTTTGATCTTTTTGACACCATATACACCCTTATCCGCCCCATAATTAGAATGAACAGTTCCTACTCCGAAGGGGGTTTGGAACTTAATAGCAGCATGTATGGTGGAAACAACAATGCCCATCTTTTGCATAGCTATTCTCCCTATTAACAAATTATAAGGAGAGTCTGACCTGACTATAACGAAGGTGAGTGTTTCCGTGCGGGATAAGTGGCCTTCGCCTATGGTGATTTCCAACGGTACTTCTCCCAGGGGCCATGAGTGTTCGCCGGAGAACCCTACCAGTGGTATTTTCGAGTCCACCCTTCGTGAGTGTATGGATGACTTGAGCTTTAGGAAACAATGCTCATAAATGATCTCGCAGGAGCTTCCACAATCCATATACGCTCGATTTACCTCCCTGTGTGAGATTCGTACCTTGATGACCACGGGATCAGTCGAAGGTGTCTGCCCCAAGATGTAAGGGAAGGTTATTTCCCTTACGCTTCCCAGCTCCCCGTCTGCTTCCTTCCTTTTCAAGGTTGGATTATGCCTGTGCACCATTAGTATCGGAGCCTCCGTGGGCGTAGCCTCCTTCTTGTTCCCTTTCCATTCACCCAGTTGAGTGTCGGAGAACTTGTCCTTTCCCTTTTTGATGCCTTTAACCAGATTTGCTAATTGTCCGGACCGCACCGCCTCTTCGATCTGCTTCTTTAGTTCTCTGCAGTTGTTCGTGTCGTGTCCATGGTCTTCATGGAAATTTCAGTACTTGGACATGTCTTTGGCTTTGATTCGTGTTGTCATCCGAGGTGGTGGATCGAAGGACTTTGCGGCTTTCTCGGTAGCCAGAATCTCCCTAGGAGATTTGACTAAGTTCGCCAAAAGTCCGTGGTTCGAACCTTTATTGTATGAAGTGAAGCGGTCTCTGTTCTTCTTCTTGTTCTTGAATCCTTCCCAGGAGGACCCTCGAGAGAATTTGTCAGAAGCTTCATTTTGCTCTATCGAAGCCCCGTTTGTTGCTACCTCTTTGGATTCAATCCAAGTGTAAGTCTTCTCCATCAGCGCCTTGTAAGTAGTAGGAAGATCGGTGGATAGGAATTCCACCAAGCTTCGCGTCCGAAGGCCATGTACAAAACCCGAGATCCTCTGATCCTCGTGCAAACCCAGAATTTGCAAAGTTTCATCGGTGTACCTCGTAATGAAGGCCCTTGTGTTTTCGTTGTCCCTTTGCTTGATGGTGTGCACGGCTAGATGGGTTTTGGTGTACTTCTTCCGTTGGCTAAAGTGTGATCAGAACTTAGCCTTAAGGTCGTCTAGACTTACAATGCTTCCCAACTTCTGTCCATTCCACCATATTCTCGTGGAGTCTCGGAGCGTGTAAGTGAACATGTGGCATGCTACGGGCATGACCCACTTTTGCATTTTGATAGCGCCTTCGAACAAGTGGAGGAAGTTATTAGGATCCCCTTTCCCATCGTAGGTGCCTATGTGAGTAGGCATCTTTACACCGTCAGGTAGGGGGTAGTCTTCGATCCACTTCACGAAAGGTGTGCAAGCTCCAGAGGCTTCGGCATAGTACGGGTTGTATGGAGGTGGATAAACAGGCGTAGGATTATACGGGTTAGGAAATGGCTGTGTGTAGGCAGGGTAAACAGTAGAAGGTTGGTACGAAGGGTTTACACCCATCGATTGCGTAGGAACATGTCCATAGGGCATTTTCTGGTAATTCTGGTTGGGGAGTGAACCACTCAGAGGATAAGTGTTGTAGGTTTGAGCAGGTAGGTAGGGGTTCATTCCCGGAGGGGGTAACTGATTCATGCCTGACTATGGAGGAGGGCCTCCGACACTTGAAACATATGAGGGGGTACTGGAGCCCCCATCCCTTCTCTTCCTAAGTGGTCAGCTAGGAGAGGGGGTAGGTTTACCCCTCCGTTCCATACAGGGTTGCTCCCTTCGTTGGAGTTCTCGCTCCTTCTTTCACCTTGCATTTTTTCCCTTCTTCCCGGATCTCCTCCGGGTCCTTCTTCAAAACCCACAGTCCTTCCGTTTGGCCTTCTGATGGAAGGAGAACCATTTCGCAGGGCCGAGAGCCCCCTGCTAACAGGTCGAGGCCTCTCCTTTATTTCAATCTCTTCATCATACTCCTCACTTGAGTATTCCAACTCTCTTCGTATTTCAGTGTTGCGAACCTGTCTCTTATGAGCCCTTAGTAAAGAATCTAAGGCTACAAAGTTTGCCTCAACGAAGGCGGGGCTAATATCTGGAATAGGGTTAGCGGATGTTGAGGCGTGATGTACGGGAGTAGTTTCCAAACGAGATCGTGTGGTAAAGGTTGTGGCCGTTATGGGGGCGAGATTATCGGTGTTAGTTGTGTTGAGAGGGACTAGGGTAGAGAAACCTGGTGGAGGTGTATCTTCTCTTCCTGGTTCCATGTCGGAAATATAGTGTAGTCGGTCATGGTTTTAGGACTGGGTGATTACGGGACTAATAGTAGTGGTCCTACGGATGGCGCCACTGATTGTACAATAGATTGCACTACCAGGCTTCGATGAGGATCAAAGTTATGAGGGGTGTATGTTCCAGCCAAGACTTGCCTTTTACCTGAGAATAAGAAATATGAAACACTACGTTAAGTGATTACGCAGGGGTAGGACCCTGCGAACCACCTCTGGCGTGAGAGTAAGTATGAGTTATGGTTGTATAAGTGTGTGTAAGTAAAGAGATGAGTGTGAAATGAGCATACCATAATCCATTGCCCGTCCAACCTATTTATAGTGGATGAAATAGGGTTGAGAGCACTTCTGTATGAATGTCGGAGATCATGGGGGCGTCCCATGATTGTGGGTAACCGCTAGGGTTTAGTGACCCACGTTCTCATACTTGACGGGGAAGCCAAGAGAGAGAGGGAGATCGTGGGTTTGACCAAGTCAGGAGGTTCTCCTATCCAATGCTCCTTCGTCAGCCATACCCCGAAGGGCTTAGGGCTTCGAATGGCGAATTCCCCTGAGGTAACCTTCGTGATAACGAATGGTTTGACGCCTATGGATATTTTGGAATCCTAACTTGGGCCTTCGAATAGAAGGGCTTCGACACGTCTCGGAGGAGTGTCCTTCGAACTACTCGGAGGGTACATCATCAGATTATCTTAGAAAACAATGTGGTAATAAATTACGATAAACCCATTTGAACCCAACTTCTAAAAATGAAGAAATTGTAATCCTAGAAATTAAGGAATTAATTAACAATGTAGTGAAGATTATACTTACACAAGAGATTGTTATGCTTGAAGGAAATGATCAAATTGCTCTTGTGAACAGTAATTGGGTTTTTGTTCGTGAGTCTTTGAAGGGAAAGTGATTGTGGAACTTCCACAGTGATTATTACTAACTTATGCTGTCTTCTGTTGCATGGATCCCACAGATCCCTCTCTTTAATGATCCGGCTAGTTCAAGCTCAGGGATCCGACATGACAGCAAAAATCAGCTTAATCATTCCTTGATAACTTTGGTTTGGGGCTTCTAAAATGCCTAGAGTTTGATGTTTGAGCTCTATAACTTGTGATTTGAGGTTTTGACGGAATAATACTAATCCTATTTGACGTGATTCCCTTTTTATGAATTAGTCACAATTCTTGGGAGGTTTATCAAAGATTATGATAAAATCCCATTTTATCGTAATATAAGAAATTTCACATGGATATTCATTGACATAGATGAAGTGTCAATAATCCTTTTGTGATGAATAATGATTGAGGCTATCGAATAACCGAGATATCATTATTACAGATTAGTAGTGTAGTCTATACAAATCAATCAAAGAATACTATTCTTGATGATTGCTTTAATATAGATAACTACTCAAGTAATTACTAATAGAGATTAATTATACAACTATGATTTTAACAATAATAAAACAATTGTAAATTATTAACGATCATACCTTTGGTAAATATTTTTTTTAAGGGAAGAAGTATTTAGAGAAAATGCTTTGTGATCTTGTTGGAATCTCCAGATCCATGTGTGAGAAAAACAATGCTAAACATTCTTTTTGGGAAAAGAAATATTTAGATAGTTTCTTCATGATCTTCTTGGTATGCCCAAATCCAAGTATGGAGAATTCTTAACAAGAAAAGTATTAGAACATTCTATCATTGTCCAACATAAACACTATAATGATTTTTAAAACAAGACTTGAAAAATCCTTCTTTGTAGTTCTCAAACATACATGGATCGCATTAAGTTTTTAAAGTACAACATACTCTAAGAAACTTGGTAACGAAGCTCTGATGCCAATTGTGGAAAACTAGAGGGGGGGTTGAATAGTTTTACCAATTAAAACTTCGTTTTAAAATATTTAGATCGACTAATATCAATCTATTTAGATGTGTATGTTGGACGTTGATAGATAGATATATAAAGAATGTAATGAAAGATAAAGTGTAAGAAGCACATAACCACGACACGAGTATTTATAGTGGTTCGGCTACAAGGACAGCTTCCTTGCCCTACTCCACTCCCCGAGTCACCTACTCGAGAGTTCGTAATCACTACACGACACCAACTCCTTATGGCGGAGAAGCCTTCACAACGTCGCCTACTCTTTTTCCGGTGCTAGGCTAACCACCGGGTTCTTTCACCAAGGTGAACCACACCTAACACAATGTCGCCTACCCTTTATCCGGTACTAGGCTAAGTACCAAGTTCCATTACAATGGAGGAACTACTACCCAATACTACACAACACCTAATCCCAAAAGAGGCCCACTCCTTATTACAACACCATCAAGATATCAACATCATTGGAAACAAACTATCACTATTTGTATAACGATGCACCTCATAGATTATACGACCTTGGCATTCTTCACTAATGCCACTTGATTTGATTCGTAGGCATCTTTCACTAATGCCTTCATCTTGACACCTTTAGCATTCTTCACTAATGCTTTTGACACGGACGTTAAGCACCTTTCACTAATGCTTTCGTCTTGACTCTTTCGGCATCCTTCTCTAATGCCTTCGACACAACACTTCTATGGATGAAGAAAGAACTATCAACAAGAGAACCTCAGTCGTCTTGATGATGACGAAGTATGACTAATCATGGACTTGAGCTTGCTCGACTTCAAGAAGTGGTGATCTCGCCTTTAAGAGGAACCTAGAGAATCACACGAAAACAAAAGACAAACTACATAGAAAGATCCCCTAGGATCAGTGGTTAGAGAGTTACAATACTTGGGGAAAGTATGTGTGAGATTTGTAAGCCAAAAGGAATAAATGGCTCACTATTTATAGAGGAGAAACACTTACTGTTCCACGGATCCCACGGATCCCACCCTCAAGGGATCCGTCTAGTGTAAAACTAGGGATCCGTGGGACGCTCCTCTTTGCCCATGGGTATTTTGGTTGTGGGTCATGGGTTATGGGTTGATCCATGGGTATTTCTTTAGATACAATGTACCTAATGGGTGCAATGCATCTAGTCAAATGGGTATGGGACAATACCATGGGTTATGAATATGTTCCATGGGTTGTAGTTTTTACCCATTATAATACGTACTAGTTATGTATATATTTGCCCAATATGTAAACACTAGTTGTTGTACATATGTATTACTAAATCATAAAATCACTTATACTTGTTTTAGTGTTTTATGTGAAAACGTAAGTGTGTTAGAAAACTATTGGCTCAAACCATTTACGTATTTTATTTGTTTCGTTGAAATGATTTTACGTTTGTTATCGACAAAACATTAGAAGATCGTAAAATATAAATAAACGTTTTTACTGCTTATTTGTATTAACAAAGGTCATACTTGAAGGTCCTTTTCAAATACCTACTATCACTATACCCGGAGATCCGAATACTAATCCACCAAGAGATGATGTTACCAACGTTTTTGGCCTTGATCAACTTACTACTGACCAACTTCTTCACTTAGAAGCTGATGAACTTGCAATGCAATATATCCTTTTGGGTTTACCCAATCCGATACTTCGTAGAGTTGATGCTCAGAAGACTGCTAAAGCAATGTGGGAGCACATTCTTCTTCTAATGGAAGGCACTGAACTAAATCAAGAAGACATGGAATCCAAAATCTACTTAGCATATGAAAACTTCATGATTGAACCAGGGGAATCATTAGAGTCATATTATCATCGTTTTTCAGACATCATCAATGACTTGGACAAACATAATATCATTATGCCAAGGACTGCAATCAACACAAAGTTTATGAGTTGTCTTGGTCCTGAGTGGGAGAAGTACGTTACATTCATCCGTCAAGCGAAGAATCTTCATCAAGCTACTTACGGATTGTTGTATGACTATTTGAAGCACCATCAAAAGGAAGTAGACAAAGACATAATCCTCCGTGGAGTCTCTACTTCTTCATCACTCCCAGATAATCATACTCTTGCTCTGTACACTCAAGCATGTTATCCTCAATTTCCGAACTTGCCAACTGTCTTCACAAATCCTCCACAACCAACTGCTCAAATAACACCATATGATCCATCACAGCAATAATCACAAGAAACTCAATTGGTTCCATACAACAACAACAATGATCACGCACTTTACAGTGAATCAAATGAGGATGCAGAAGCCTTCGATGCATTGAATCAAGGATTTGTAATGATTGCAAGAGCCTTCGGTCGATTTGCTAACAAATCCAACAATCGCATTCGTACCTCCTCAAATACAAGAAATCATGCTATTGTTAACAATGGAAGAGTTGAGGTTCAGAATCGTGGAAATGGTCGTCCAATGGGTAGTGGTCAAGGGTTTAATGTTAATGGAAGGAACAACATGGGTGCTCCACAACAACGGGTTCAAGTGGTTGATCAGGGAAATGCTTAGACTGGGGTTAATGGTCTCCGATGCTACAACTGCAATGAGAAGAGTCATCTGGCTAATGCATGCCCAAAGCCGAGAACAAGAGGCAGCGCTTATCACAAAGAGGCTTTACTCTTGGCTCTCAAGGATGAAGTTGGTGGGACACTTACCAACAAGGAACAGAGCTTCATGGATGATGCAGATTCTGATGATGACATGGAGGACTTGCAAGCTAATGCAACTGTGATGTTAATGGCAAACATGCAAGAGCTCCACATGAGTGACACAAGCCCAGTGTATGACACGGATGGATTGTCTCAGGTACCGGATCCAAATATAGTCATTAATGATCTGATATCTCCATCAACATCTGCATCCGACAAGGCACAGAGTGTTCAACATGAGCCTTCTACATCTCATTCCGATGATAATCAAATGGATCCCGTAGTTATATTTGATGATAAAGATGACCTCATGGTTAATATTGATAATCAAGTTGACTCCGTGGTCATATTTAAGGATCCAAATAATGATTATGTTGAGACTCAAGTTGAATAAGATGAACCTTTGTCTAATCCAGATCTTGAGCTCATGACCAACTTATTGCAGACCACCCAATCTCAACTGGAAAAGTGCAATGAGATCAATAAGAAACTGCGCAAGATAAAATTGCACTGTTGACTAAGGATAATGAATGATATAAGTTCCAACTCAACATTTTTGAAACCAAAGAAAAACGTGAACAAAGTTTTGAAGTCGCTTTTGCAAAATCATACCAAAATGAAAAATCTATGGAAAAACAGATATGTGATCTAGTTGCATCCAAGAATGCATTGCTTACTCAAATAGAACAACTAAAATTTGATCATAAAAAACAACTTAACGCTCTCACTTCGGAAACTCAAAAAGCCAAGTCTGAGTTGTTAACTTGTCAAAAACAGTTTTGTGAGTACAAAAAGCATTTGAGGAGACAAATAGATGAGTATCTTGATGAAATTGTCGATTTACAAAACAAAATCAAAGAGTTTCGAAATGTTGTTTACAAACATGGTGAGTCAATCACAACAATTCAAAAGTTTACTTTTAAACCGAATCCAGATGGATATGGACCAATTCTTGCTGATTACAAACCAAGTTTTTCACATAGAGTATTCAAACCAAATCCTCAAGTTTACAGTGCAGAACATAGAATTGATGATTCAATTATGAGTGTTGTTGAATATAATCGTGATGAGGAAACAAATGCTGATACTGAGAGTCGATTAAAAATGGAAAATGTTGATTATAACAAACCATTTGATTACTCAAAAATCATATCGTTTGTAAAACAACAAGATCATACTAACACACCTTGGGTTATCACACCACTTCCTGAGTCCTCTTCTAATGATGGTCCCCGACACAATGTTGCACAAATTAATGGTCCTTTACCTTCCTTCAGTGAAGTAAAATCATTACCCGAACGATGTCCAGTTCTTAAATATTTTGATACATTCATGTCTGACATCAAACTTTTGGAACGTGAAATTGAAGTTAATTCTGAAATAAAAGCTGAACATTTTCAATCGCCACATGCGTGAAATCAAAGAGATATTTTTCAGAAAAGACTTTTACCCCATGTCCGAAATTTAAAAATGTGTGCAATCTATTGGGAATGGGATCTTCAAAAGGAGATTGGACTTATGAAAACAATTTTCGAGAAAACAGAAACATCGATTTCAAATACTAAACGCAAAAAAAATGTTAAGAAATCATGTTGATCGACTCTTGGAAGATGTTATATGTGCTGATACCATCAATATGGTGTTATTACATACGGTTGCATATGCATTTGACTATATTGATGTTGACTCTGTTGATAATGTTGAGAATATCGATAATGTGCTGCAAATCGAGTCTTTGAAAATTGAAAATGAGCGTTTGTTAAATGAACTTTCGAATGCAAAACGTCATCTTCAATGGTGTCAAAAAGATTGTCAAAATCGAGAAACTGCTTTGCAAAACAAAATCAACCAGTTGCGTGAAAAATCTTTCGATCCAAAACTTGAACAACTGGATGATGACAACGTGTCTTTAAAATGTCAAATTTCAATATATGAACAAGAAATTGCCAAAGTCAAAACTGAATATGGTGTCATATTTGATTTGCTCAAAAAGACTCGTGCTAAGGCATCACAAGAACTTGATAATCATCTTGCATACACTAAAGAAGTCTTAAACGTTAGTGGAAACGTTCGCTCTAAAAATCAAGAATTGTTGCACACTATTGTTGAGTTAAAAGCCAAGTTAGGGAAGTATGAACAAGATAAGTCTAGTAACATGAATGTTCTTGCACCTGGAATGCTTAAAATTGACACTAGAATGCCTAATGACAAACCACAAGATACTAATGTGCTTCCTTCCACTGATACATGAATAGTTGCCTCTTTTCCCAACGTTAGCACTTCACAGCTTAAGAGCAAAACCAGGAAGAATAGGAAGTTGCAACGTAAGAAAATAACAATAAAGACCTCTGAAGTAGAAGAACACCTTAGGACCTTGAATAACACTCAAGTTGCACCCACTTTAGACATTGCGTTAGACAAATGTAATAGAAAAAGTGATGTAACGAATGTTGAATCTTTAAGTACTTTGAATGTTATTTTTGAAGCATCTTGTGTTGGTTGTCGTAAAAGCATGTTTTCTGGTTGTCATGATAAATGTGTTGCTAAATCTATATTATCTCGTAAGAGGAATAATAGAAAACGGATTACCTCTAGGCCCACTAATGATTCTAAGTTCTTGCTAGGTAAACCGCCCTCTAGTGTTTCTGCTACGATCATTCATGTACCCATAGAACCCACTTCCCCTCATAGGAAGAAAATATCACCTAGTGCATTCACTAAGACCAAAGCAAAAACTAGTTGGAGTTGGCAGAGATGGTTACAAAATACACCCGGATTTAAATGGATTCCTAAAATCATTAACATGTGTGTTTCAACTGTAACTGTAACGGAACCCTCTAACTCTTCGGGTTCCACCTCTACTTCTATTCCACCTATGTCATCTGTGTGTAATGCAGGTGATACAGATCATCCTTTGGATTGTTGATAGCGGATGTTCCTGGCACATGACAGGCAATCTCAAACTGTTATCAAACTTTGTTTCAAAGTTCATCGGTACTGTCAGGTTCGGGAATGATCATTTCGCAGCTATCATGGGCTACGGAGATTACATCAATGGGAGCATCAAAATTAGCAGGGTTTATTATGTGGAAGGTCTCAGTCACAATCTCTTTTCAGTCGATCAATTTTGTGATGGAGATTTAGAAGTTGCTTTTAGGGAGAAAACTTGTTTCATTCGTGATCTACAAGGAAACAATCTTATGTCTGGAAACCGCACATCCATCCTTTACACAATCTCAATGCAAGACATGATTGCTTCATCTCCCATCTGTCTACTTTCTAATGCAATATCTACAAAATCTTGGTTGTCGCACCGTCGTCTTTCACACTTGAACTTTCAAACCATAACCAATCTTGCACGATACAAACTAGTTGAAGGTCTTCCAAGGTTTCGGGTATTCTAAAGATCATCTATGCTCAGCTTGTGAACAAGGGAAAAGCACTCGTGCTCATTTTTCCTCAAAGGTGGAACACAGCTCTCAGCATGTGCTCCATCTTCTTCACATGGATTTGTGTGGCCCGATGCATGTGCAGACAATTAATGGCAAATGATACACTCTAGTAATTGTTGATGACTACTCAAGATGGACTTGGGTTTATTTTCTTCGAAGTAAAGATCAAGATCCACATATGATCATCACCTTTCTCATGAAAATTCAAGTTTAGCTCCGGAACACAGTCAGACAAATCAGAACAGACAGAGGAACTAAATTTGTAAATCAAACTCTTCGTGAATACTATGGGAAAGTAGGAATTGACCATCAAACATCAATTGCATGAATACCAGAACAAAATGGAGTTGTTGAAAGACGAAACTGTACGTTAGTGGAAGCTGCAAGAACGATGTTGATAAATGCAAAACTTCCAAATTACTTGTAGGCAGAAGCCGTGTCTACTGCATGCTACACTCATAACCGTTCTATGATAACCAAACGCCACAACAAAACACCTTATGAGCTTATCCATAACCGTAAACCGAATCTCAAACACTTTCATGTATTTGGTGCTCTCTGTTACCCAAATAATGATCGTGATGACTTTGGAAAGCTCAAGGCTATAGCTGACATTGGAGTCTTCACTGGATACTGTGAAAACTAAAAAGGATACCGGATTTGGAATCGTCGTACAAGGGAGATTATGGAAACAATTCACGCTAATTTTGATGAGCTTACAGAGATGGCTTCTGAGCAAAACAGCTTGGAACCCGGACATAACTGTCTAAACTTCCCCCAAACCCCATCATCAGCTAAACCAAGCTTACAGCTTACTCGTCGTCAAATGGAACAGCTATTTGCTCCTCAGTTTAGTGATGATATTGATCAACGTGCTTCAGATGTATCAAATGTTTCCGCTGCTCACCTGATACTAATCCAATACTTGATACACCTGAAATAACAACAACTGTTGATGAAGCACCTCCAATTGATTCTAGAACAACAGCCGAACAAACCGATCCTTAAGCGTAATGTCCAAGTAACCTTGATTCTGATTCTTTTACGCGTAGATACCTGTAATAATTAAACATAACAAACAATTTTAACAAGTATTACAACTACTTTCAAGATCACAAGCTTAACAAGCTTAAATCAGTTGTGCGTAAAATGAAACAGTCTTAGGCGTAAGTTTCTTAAACCCTAAGAACAAATTCTACGAGTAATAGATTAAGGCATGGAAAATCATCGAAACTTATTCAGTGTATCTTAGATGCAAGAGGAGTAAGTTACCACAAGTTATAACATCAAACTAACTCAGAATCAAAAGAACCCAATTTACGCATATATACACCCTAAAAGTTTAATTCTTCAATTTTGAAGTTTCTAGGCATGATTCAATGGTGTAAATGATCAATTAAGCATGTAACTAACATATCCTAAGCATCCAGTTAACCCAAAACACTCTCAAATGAAAACGACCAAATCCACGCATAAACCCTAATAATCGAAAACGATTAAAACATGATTATGGGTTGAAATTTTTGATGAAAATGGGTATAGTACTTGATTTTAATCACTTAGACACTTTCCATTTCAACAAAAACACACAATATTGATTTCTTGTTCATATGCGTATGCGTAGAACACCAAATCAATCATAGATCAAAATCTAACCGTTGTTTTTGTAAAATATTTAAAACCATTGTTTGAAATCACAAATCAAAGCTATAACAACTTACAAATTCAGGTATTGTAGCACGGATTATCGTTTTGAATGTTAAGCGTGGATATGGTAGGTTGAAAATTAAGTGTTGTAATAAATGTGCAAGAATAGTTAGGTGGAGGTTTTGTTTAAAATTAGTTTTCAATTTTGACAAGAATGACCCTTCCACCTCAACTATTTTCAACCAAGACCCATAACTTCCACTTTGGTTTAGCAAAACGTGATTGTTCGAAAAGAAACTTGAAGAAACTCCCCCTCTACTTTAGAAATGATGAAATTTTACAAATTTGAGTCCAAGGAGAGTATTAAACAAGAAACGTATCCACCATTTCTGAAGAAACAACATCATTTGGTAACATGCAAGTACAAGGTTTTATGAGGCTGAAAAATATTTACATTCTCCCCCTCAACACTTGTTATTGAAAAATAACAATTTTTTTGATAGAACAAAGTGTTGACGGAAGATTTGTACTTGCAATGTTTGAAAGAATTTAGATAGAAGAATATTTTTGTATTTTATCAGATTTTATATTTTTCTATTTTTGTTTTTGAAAAGTTTATTTACACAAGAGGTTTTGGTGTTTGATTGGTTTCAAGATTGTGTTAAAAGTTCGTCCAATTCCTCTGGAGTCAAGCACCTCATGCCAATCCGGTGGATCAAATCAGTAAACCTAGCAGGAGCTAAGGCTTTGGTGAGAAGATCCGCCAGTTGGTGTTCAGTACCTACAAAATATAATTCAACGATACCCTTTTTCACATGCTCCTTTATGAAATGATATCGAAGATCGATGTGCTTTGACTTCGAGTGTTGAACAGTGTTGCACAAGATCGCAATAGCAGTTCGGTTGTCACAGTACACCGGGATTCTGTCAAATACGTAACCATAGTCCTTGAGTTGTGTTCTCATCCAAATGACTTGAGCACAACACACCGACATGGCTACATATTCTGCTTCTGTTGAGGACAGCGATGTACAATCCTGTTTCTTCAATTGCCATAACACCAATTTATCACCAAGGAATTGCAAACCACCTGAAGTACTTTTCCGAGAATCTAAGCATCCTGCATGATCAGCGTCTGAAAATGCTATTAGTTCAAAACCAGAATCCTTCGGATACTAGATCCCAAATTAATGGTTCCCTTTACGTATCGAAGGATTCTTTTAGCCTTAGTGAGGTGTCGTTCAGTTGGTCTTGACTGATAACTGGAGCAAAGATATACAGAAAATACAATGTCGGGTCTACTGGCTGTTAGATACATGAGAGACCCAATAATACTTTGGTATTTGGTGGGTCAACCAATTTCCCATGCAAATTAGCATCTAATTTTTTAGTATGTGCCATTGGTGTGGCATAGGTGTCACAGCTTTGCATTCCATGTTTGTTTAATATTTCAAGAGCATATTTGGACTGACTTAGGAAAATACCATGGGGTGATTGATGAACTTGAAGTCCTAAGAAGAACGTAAGTTCACCTATCATTGACATTTCAAAATGTGTTTTCATTAGTTTTGAAAAAGCGTTTGAGTACTTTTTATGGATTGACCCAAAAATGATGTCATCCACATAAATTTGGACGATTAAAATGTGTGCCTCGTGATATTGTATAAACAGTGTTGGGTCGACCGATCCTTTGACAAAATTATGGGATAGAAGAAAGGATGATAACTCATCATACCACACCCGAGGGGCTTGTTTGAGACCGTAGAGAGCCTTGTTCAGTTTTTAGACGTGATTAGGCAACTCTGGATCAACAAATCCTTCTGGCTGACTAACATATACCGTTTCTTTCAGTTTACCATTCAGAAAACCGGTTTTGACATCCATCCGTTAGACCGTGATGTTCATGTGAGCCGCGAATGCCAAAAAAATCCGTACAACCTCAAGTCTAGCAACCGGTGCGAATGATTCTTCGAAGTCAATCCCCTCTTCCTGTCTATAACCCTTAGCCACCAGACGTGACTTATTTCGAATAACCGTACCCTCAGCATCTAACTTGTTTTTTCAAATCCATTTGAGACCAATGACGTAGACCCCTGTTGGTTTTTCACCCAATTCCCATACTTCAAGACGTTTAAACTGATTCAGTTCTTCTTGCATGGATTCAATCCAGTTGTCATAAGTCATTGCTTCTATAATGTTTTTGGGTTCAGATTGACAAACGGTAAGTGCATAAATGCAATGTTCACCGTCAGTCTGAAGGCATTGTCTAGTTACGACAGGTTGATTCGGGTTTCCAATAATGTTCACAAGAGGATGGTCTTTAGTCCAGCGATGTGTGGAGGGTTGATGTTGATATACATTATGCAGATTAGGTGGATTCAAATGGCTTGTAGATGATTCCGCAACTTCTGAAGTTGCAGTTTCATTAGCGAAAGGGTTAAAGAACGCATTTGGATCATAATCTGCGGGTGCAGGTACATCATGATTCAGAAGATCATTAGCTGGATCAACGTCATTAGATGAACTTATCACGTCAACTTTGGACTATTGGACTAAATGTGACTTTGGACTCATAACATTCATGAACATAACAACTTCAATAATTGGATAATAAAATCAACTTTTGCCTAACATTATGTCTTTCGATATGTTGGTTCTTTTGTCTCAATACCTTTTAGATCACGAAATGGACGTCATCATGGAAAATTCAACGCACCAAATGAACTCACAATGGAAGATATCTTCCCAACTGGTTTCAGCAAATCAATTGGAAAGAACAATCTCAGGGTCGATTTTGAGAACTTCACCTGCTCAGAATCATCATGCAGAGTTGTTGTGGATATCCTTAAAGTTCATCCCTACAGTAATATGCTTACCAACTCAACAACTGTTCCTGAAATCTACATACATCAATTCTGGGAAACAATGGAAAAGGTTGATGGTCAACATGCTGGTAAAGTGACACTCAACGACAAGGAAGTCACTGTCACGGTAGCAGATCTTCGTACGATTATTCTTCTGCTTGCTATTCAGCCTGCTGACTATGTACCAACTCCGAATAAAGAGGCAATAATGCAATTCATGGTCGACATCGGCTATGATGAAGCTGCCAGAGTCATCACCAAGCACTCCACTGTCGATCTAAAGAACATTCCTCAACCTTGGAGAACATTTTACATCATGATCGCTAAGTCTGTATCTGGAAGAGACAGCGGTCATGAGCATCCTAAACTCATGCATCTACAAACTTTCTGGGGAATGGTCAACAAACAGCACATTGACTATGCAAGCCTGATATGGGAAGATATGATGTCACATCTCAAGAAGCCTGAGTCAAAGGTTCCCTTTATCAGATATACGAAGTTATTGATTTAGAATATTCTCGGGCAAAATCGGGACATCCCCATGAGAATAAACGACCCCAGGAATCATTCCGTGTTGTATGAGCCTACATTAAACGTTGTCAGATTTAAGGACTCATCAACAAAGAAGCAAGGAGCAGTGTTACTGGACTGCCTTCTCACTGACACAATCAAGAGTCTTCCGTCGTATCTACGATATCAAGAAGCAGTGAGTGCAGGTAAAGTCGGGTTTATGGATGAGAAGACTTCTGTTGTGCCTACCAAGAAGACTAGAAGATCAGGCAGCACTGGTAGTACAGGAAGCACTGAGAGCGCTCATAAGTATCCAAAGAGGCATCCAAGCTTCAAGAAAAGAATCCCATCTCAGGTCGCTCATCGTAATCCTAAACTAGAACCGACTCCAAAGGATGACGACTCTAAAGCTACTAAGTCTGAAGAGGTGGTTTACTATTCCGAAACAGCTACAGATGATACAACCTACAAACCACCAAGTCCCAAATGAGACAAAGGGAAGACACCAGTGGCTGAAGAAGAAGAAGAAAGTTCTGATGAAGATAAAGACCCAAAGGATGAACAACAATTCTACAAAACTCTTAAGCATATAAGGTTAGAGCATGCTGCTAAAGAATTCAACCTTCAGCAAACTAGAGGCCCTGGAGGTTCCAGTGGTGGAGCTCTTATCACACCAGTTCTTGATGCGGTTAATCAACCCGATAAGGGAACTGGTGCCACCACTAAGGAATCTACAGAGCAGCAGCAGAAAGAGTATGAGGTTCCATTCGACTTTGAGGAAGAGGAACAGGAAAAGACTGAGAAGATCACAGATGAAGATGTGGAGAAAGCGGCTAAGGAAATGGCTGAGGAAGAGTCACGAGCTAAAGAGGAAGCTGATAGCTATCTTCACGATAACCCTGAACACAATCCGGAACAATCTTCAGAGCCACCTCAAGACCCATCCATAACTGAGTCATCATCTCAGTCCTCACCACCACCATCTAAAGAAACAACCACCAGATCATCATCCAGGTCAATCAAGAAACCTACTGATACATGGGCATCTCGTGCCAAGACCAAGTTCCAAAAGGTTGTCAAGCAAGCAAGAAGACGAAACGCAATTGACAAAAAGTTGAATCAGCTTGCTGACAGGGTCAACTTACTTGGTAATGAGATGAACAATTTCATGGAGGAAAGAGAACATATCAAGTTATTCCTCAACATAGACATAAAAGGATAAATGGACGAGCAGATTAGGGATTATACTCATCAGTTCCTTCTCAAAACTGTCCCTGGAGTAACAAAAGAAATGTTTGCAAAACAACTTTACCCATATCTGAAGACATTGGTCAGGAAACCAATTACTACAACACCGGTGGTTATGCAAACCCGACCAGTTCAGCCTCCTAATGTCACTGAAGCTGATTTGATTTCACAGCTGATATTGCATATGTCTCCTCGATCTCCAACTTTCACATCCGATGAATCAAAACTCTTTGAGGCATTGCTTGCATATCAACTGAAGACAACTTGCAAGGAAGCAGCTGGTCAGGAAAAACGACCAAGAGATGATGATGATGATGGGGACAAGGATCCAAAGGCTAAACGTCAGAAGAAAACAGACAAGTCCTCATCTATGCCTCCACCACCACCAAAGACCACCTCCACTTCACAAGCATCTCAAAACACTTCTACATCTGATAAACCTCGGGAGTCTGAGTCACCACCACCGTTGGAGAAAACTGGTGATCACTTTGAATAAACCGGTGGTGATTACGAAGAAATTCCCGACCCCCAATAACAGCCCTCATCTACAACATCAACTAAGCAACAACCAGGACCATCATCCAAACTAAAGAAGAAGAGATCCATCTCTGTCGTCTCCTAGTTAGATGAAGATGAAACAGAAGAATATGAATGGTTCAGCAATGTGACAACTCGTAATTTCAGGTCATTTTTCAAACTTTAAAAGTTTCACTATTTCATCATTTATCGTAAACTAGATTTACGAGTATCAAATTCGCGTAACCTTAATGGTTTAGCTGCGAATTCATGAACATTTCATCAAGGATATTTCATATAGACTAGGTTTAGTCTATATTTCATTAACATCATTTCCATCATGTTAGTTCATTCATGAATTTGCATTTCACATTAAACGCGTAAATTTCATATTAAATAAACGCTATCGCGTAAGTTATCATTTTGAACATTTAATCCGATACTTCCAAAAATTATCCCGACATATTTTTATACTTACTTTTAGTTTGTAAAAATAATATTTTGAGTTTACCCAGTGTTTTAAATTTATTTTGTATATAAATTGTTAAATTTATATTATTACGACGGTTTTCTTAAAAACTACACGATAATTACTATATCACTCAAATTTTACAAGAAAAGTATTTTTACAATTTATATGACCTCAATACATTTTACTTGGATCCATTAAAATTTATTTTTAGCTAAAACTACCTTAAATGCATAAATGTATACTCAAGTTACAACTTATGTTTATTTAACTTTACTTTACTTCACTTATATATACACAATAATTAAAAAAATATATATATATTTGTATTATATCCCTCCCCAAAAACCGGCCAAGGGGGGGGGGGTGAGTCAATGGGTTGGTAAAGATCTTCTTACATGTATAGATTTATACACAAAGTCACTTACACACACTTTCATTCACAATAATTCATAGTTCAAGTCAAAAATATTTCTTCTCTCCTTTTCTTTCTCTCAAACCGGCCAAGCCACAAGGAAGAAGAAAACCAAAAAGTTTTTCAAGATCAAGTTTGTATACAATCTAGTTACACTCTTAATCAAGGTTTTGAAATAAAAACCTAGGGTGTTTAAGTTTAATCCCTTGTTCTTTAAACCTCATCAAGTTAACTAGTAAGCATATCATCTTCATTTTTCATCTTTCATTATCATTTCATAGTTATTTCATCATATTTGAGCAAAGCATGCAAGACTTATGGATGTTTATACCATTTTTACATTGTTTTTAAGAGTTATACATATATAAGTCATCCTATAATTAAAACTTGTTATATATCACTCTTGATGATATTTAGGAACCCATGACACCCTAAGAAGGTGTATGGTAGGATTAGAATAGCTTCGGAGTTGTTTTGAATGGATTGGAATAGGTTTGACACGAGAAAAACTCATTTCGACAAGTATTAAAAAGGGTCTGTCCTTATTTTGGAAATCTGGAAAATCCGACAGTAGATAAAATTTTTTGGCCAAGATATTTAGAAAATATACTTTAAAACGAAGCCGTGGCCGCTTGAATGGACTAAAACGGAGCTATAACGAAGAAGATATGAATTTTTCAAGTTTGACGACGAAATATATATATATCCTGAAATTTCAGCATGATAATTCTAGCTTGTACGAGTCAAAAACGAGTCTTAAGCGTTATAAATTATTTCGACTTACCAAAAATATATTAGTATACTTTGATACGAAGCTAAGGACGTATAATACGTAGAAAACGGATTTGTAGAACTTAAACTATACACGTTTACACAAAAATTGCCGTAACTTTATTATTTAAGAAAAACTATATTATTTCTATTAGACAAGTGTTACGGTAAACAAGTGACCATATTTAAGGCTATTTTTAACGTTGACGTAGAACTTTTTGTAAAGAGATGTCTTCTAATAAAAGCGAGTTCACCAAACATATTTTCCAAAATGACCAACCGTTTGTTTAGCGGAGTTGTAATGAATTAACTACGGTTGCTTAAACTTTGCCGAAAACCACATTTAAACTATATTTTGGATAAAATCACCATACTTAACCTATATTTTTCTCTATGAACGAGACCTCTAGGATGAAAACTTAAATGCTAAAACTTTGAGATAATGATACAAGCTTTCCAAAACCGTTGAGTTCGTTTCCTAACGTTCGACGTACACCATTTTACGACTAGCTTTTCGAGGCCGTTTTAGTCACTTTCATGAAATTTCCAACGACATTATTTTACGACGAAAAGTTATAATTTCATAATAAATCATTAAGAAACTATTGTAGGATGTCATTTTGACGTAAATACTTGCAAAGTAATTTAAGAATGGTCAAGACGTCCAAAGAGTATTTTTCGACGAAGAGTATTATTTTCAAAATTCACAAGTGGTATAAATAACATACGAATTGCATGCATAACATTACATCATAACTCATTACGTATCATAACATTCATAATAGGTCAAGGTTAGAGATTCACGCTACATTTCAGTGTATCCACTTTTGTCATCATAATCATTGCAACAGGTGAGTTTTCATAGCCCCGATTTATTCCAGTTTTTACTTTATTTCAAACCTACGGGGGAGAATACATTGCACATCATTTTATTACGAGCCCAAGTATATTCAAATTCATTTACATTGCTTAAGTTACCTCATGCCAATTGAATGTCCCCATTAAATTACATGAACCGTTAATTTCCTAGAAGCGAGGGTGAGTGGATAGATCTATCGAGGGTGACTCCTCCATCCGGGTTGGTGGATCCCAACTAGTCATACGGATGCATTTCATTTAATAACATTATTTGAGTTGTTTGGCAAACACTCTGTTGGGGCGAACATCATGAACAGTCTAGTTTCGGTGTCATGGACTTATAGCAATTGTATCATTTTTGTGACGACATTGTCATACATAATTTATACTTGTGGTAGTCGTATTAACATTTACATAAACTCTATGAACTCACTCAACCATTGTGTTGACACTTTTAGCAATGTATTTTCAGGTAACTAAGGCATTCACTTCATGGCATGCATGTGGACATATCATAGAGTCGCGGTGACGACGCGTCTCACATGGGATTTATACACTTTAAAAACATCGTTTGACTTGTACCAAACTTACTTTCCGCACATAGTAACTTTCATTTGGGACCTATCTTTGTAACTCTGAATGTTTTATTAAATCAAGCGATGTATTTTCCAAACGACACTTTAGGTCGTTCAATATAACTGCGATTGTGATGCTATGACAGTCAATCCCCAGGAATTCCATTCCGCTGCAAAACAGGTAATTTGGGGGTGTGACAAGCAAGCTAGTTGATGCTACACCTCGATTACCGGAAACTGGTAGATGGTCGTACTATGGAGCATGTTAAGATTATCCAGGATAAGTTCAAAGTTAAGAAGATGACGAAAGGGGAGCTACGCCGGATCAAGAATGATGCATTTCAACTGCTAAAAGACAGCTCCGACAGTGCCATTGAAGTCGAATACCATCTCGACAACATCGCACGAGCTATGTCTAACAACATTGATTGGCTCAACCCCAAATCGAACATTGACTTCACAAGACAGGATAAGACTCCATATTACACAGACTGGACCAAACCACTACCAACCATTGGTCGACCAGCACAACCCAAGATTCCCTACCAATACTTCTTCAACAATGACCTATAATTTCTGCAACACGGTAGCGACATCAGCAAAAATTACGCTACATCACTCACCTTCAACATCCCAGCAACAGTCTTCTCCAACAATGTTGCCATCGAAGAAGAAGCTGCCAGAATGTTCGTTGACAACGTGGTGGATTATGATCTTGATGCTCAGTATGGCATTCACCATTGGCCAGAAAGGAGAAGACTATACTACAGAAGCTGCCAAGTTCAAAAGTCAAACAAAGAGGTGTTTAGTGATCAAAGGATCGTTGCTATAATGAATGTCTCTCTGGCTACAAAGTGGGATTACTCATTCCTGAAGGAGATCAAAGTCAAACGCCAGGACGAGCAAGAATATGACTTTACTGAAGCTGATTTTCTGAGGTTGTCGCTCAACGACATCGAAGACATGTACCTTGCTAAGGTACAAGGTCGGATGAGACAATTCTCCACCAACATTCAGCTCCAGTACATCACGTCATTGTTGATATTCATTCTAAGCATAGTGATGCAGGAACATGTTGAAGATCTTCAACTTGCTGTGGAATCTTACCAGAAACAAGTCAACCTCACAAAACCGTTGCTACACTTTCCCGATATAAACCAACTATCTCAGTACACCATTTTGAAGAAACCGAAGTTTGGAGTTGTTTACCGCAGTGAACTTCACCACAACTGCTTCATGGCGTACAACAAGGTTCACAAGTTCTGCAATCACACGTTGAAGTTGGTTCGTGATGGGTTAGCATATCGGTTGGAGGACATACAGCAAGGAATTGGGTCAAAGAAGCGGTGGAATTCTAAGGAAAGGAGGGATGCTAAGAAGATAATCATGAGGATTATTGAAAGATTGTTTCATCGGGATCAGATGCGGAGGCTAGAAATTTTGTGGGTAGAAGAGAGAGTTTCCCGCTTACGGGTTATCAACATCAAGAGAGAACTCCTGGTCTTATTGAAGGATTGTCTGGTACTCTTTAAACTATTTCTTGATTGACATTTGGATCATATGATTTGTATATTGACAATGGCTTGTGCACATATAACAGTGTACAACCCGTACTTGTAATGAAAGGACCATGTGGTATGCATCAGTGCCACAATCCTATAAAAAGGAGCGAAAGCTTCTTACTTTTGAGTAAAACTTATCAAAACTTTCACTTTTCAAACTTTTGCTCAAAAGAACAAGTACTTCCCCTTATGTTTTCAAAAACTCGTTAATATTATTTGTTGAGGGGGAGTATCTGCTAAAAATCTTTGTTCACAAAACGTTCTTCGTGGAAATATTCCCACAAAACTCGAAATGGTCATATTCGATATCAAAAATTTCATAAAAAATAACACATATATGCCATTTTTTAGGGGGAGAAAAATTATGTGATACTAATATGTTGTAAATATGATGGAATCTTCGTGTGCTAAGACTTAACCTATGAATTGACGAGATCTGAACTGTCATACATCGAAAAGATTTGTCTTCCAAGACTTATCCGAGTAGATTGTACCTCTTCGAGAAACTCTTGATAGACATGAACTTTGACGGGTTTGACAACCTTTTCAAGGTTTGTCCACACCTTCAAGGTAGTTATTAGAGCTAGTTGTCACCTAAAAGCTGACAATGCAACTCTTTAACTATACAACGTAACTGTGTCTCTCAGGGAATTGTCTATCTTGAGTCGGTCAATTCAAAAAGTGCGAGCTCTTCCCTCACCGTGCAGATTTCTGTCATAATACTTAAGCACGTGTGGAGGGGGAGTATTTTTTAAAATGCAAAACTCTCAAAGTGTTACAAACATGTTTTTTTTAATTCATAAACACTTTGAGAGATTTTTGAGAAAATGGTTTTATGGCAACATAGGATAGTTATGGAGTTATAAGGTGACTAAGTTTAGGAATAAACGTCCTATGATCCGCTAGAGCTGGAGGGATCTACCCAAGGACACCACCAATAGTTAGTATTTAAAAGTCCTTAGGTATGATAATAAAAAGGAGAAATGAGAATCGGAGAAAGAAGGAGTTGAAGAATTAAAAAGAAAAGTAAAGAAAAGGGTGAAAAGAAATAGCCCTCCAAATTATTCAACTTAGGGCGGACACCGGATTCAATACATATGCTACTGGTTGTCACTAGATGACACCGTTATTGAAGATTAAAGTCGTTATGGACCCAGTGACGCATGCACTAAACCTTCTTAGCCACTCAAGTTTCTCTCAACAGAAGCTTGTTTCATTCTCACAGGGAACCCTACGTAAACTATCGGCTTTCTCTTAGAGATTGCTGGTATTGAAGAAGGAGACCCTCTCCCTAGTCTCCTCTCAGGAAAACCAAAACGCACTATTGAGTCTAGAGCCACGAGATTCATCCACATATCTCTTAGGAACACTTGACATTTCATCACTTGTCGTTCAAAATTAAGGACGCAGGTGATACATTATCGAGTCCTTCACATATCTTAGCAATCTGTCGAGAACATTTATGAGGGGTTCACAATTGTGATCCTCAGTGATTGAATGGAAACTCCTGCCAGGGTCAACATCAAACAGCCCTGACAGTAGGTCGCTTCGGTAACTCCTTGTGGCTTACGCTTAGTGTTGTCTCAAACGGTCTACAGTCGTGGGGTGATGCTTCGGTGTACCTCAGCGACTCACCTGAACTGTAGGTGTACTTCGGTACATCGTGTTACCCTACTTGAGGGACTCCAGTTCAGGAACAGCCTTTGTGAGAATTAGAGATGTGTTTTCACACTATGCTGTTAACATGCTCGAAGTTCGAACTTGTAAGTGTTGGAAATCCCTCTAAGGAGATTCCTTTCAAGAATCGTTTCCTAAAGATGTGGGTCATTACTTGAACTTGTTCAAAGTAATGCCAACTGTCCCTTATGGGATTTGGACGACTGATTCGCCCGATCAAGGTAAATGGAATCAAGACATTCATCAGAAGAACAATCGTAGTGGTCAATTCTGTAAGAAACGACCACAGTGATCGATTGGTGTTTTCACTAACCCATTCTTATGTTTTCTTCTTATGGATGCTCCTGAGAGATGATTGTGATGATTCTCCACATGCTCATACCAACAACAACACAAATTGAAGTTCTCTCGAAAGGCAACACAAAAGTCAGAATGATTCTTCTTCTAAAGCCAAAGAATCTACAAAGTTTAAAGACTAAGAGAACTACATCAAAACTGAAATCCAACGTAAAAGAGCGTGTGAGCATGTTGGAGAAAGACGTGGAGACACCTGAGCAACAAAGCGGACCTGATGCAAACTACAACAACATAACATCACCATATCCACACCAGAACAAAGAACAAAGATAACAAAGATGTCAAAGCTGAAAACTTCAAAAGAAACAAGATCCTCACACTGGGGAGATTGTTGGAATCAAGGCACTTCTTCTCACAAGAAAGAGGAATGTCAGAAGACGTCAAGGCAACTATTACATCAACACCAACAACTTATCCAAGATTTCTGGATTCATCACTTAACTACTAACACTTAGGGGGAGATTGTTGGAATCACTCCTAACTTGTATTTCAAGTGTTAGTAATTAATATGTAATAGGTTGCTTAAAGTAGGATTTTATGTTTGTATTAATGGCAAGGCTTATGTAGAAAGCCCATGAGCCTTGGCCCAAGCCCAATAATGAAGGAAGGGACTAGACATGTTGCCCTAGCTCCCTTCCCCTATAAATACTAATGTAAACCTTCTCTTGAAGGTTGGTTGTTCATTTCACATATATTCCTACGCCTAAAGTTCTCATATTCATACGTGTGTATTGTGTGTGTGTTCAACCAATCTTTCTTTCATCTTATTTCTTACATATTGATCCTTGTGTTAACTTATGGTGACCTAACACTACTGCTAAGCCAACAGTTGCTACTGCTAGCACTAAGTCTACAGTTACTACTGCTAAGCCTGGTGTTTCTAGTTATCCAAGATTTCCTACAATTTATAAAGATGGAAGATCTTTTGCTGATGATGACTATTCTGATGATCCAAATATGCGTTTGGTTAATATCTATGAAGAAACTGATGATGAAGCTTTGGATGGGTTTGGTGCATAGGCTGACTTTCACAATATGGAGCATTCTTACTATGTCAGTCCTATTCTAAACATCAGAGTGCACAAAGATCATCCACAAGGGCAGATCCTAGGAGATTCTCAATCTGTTGTTCAAACAAGAAGTAAAATAAAAGGATTGAGAGATCAAGGGTTATTTTCTCAAACTCTTCATCAAAGAAATAGCCACAAAGACCTTCACAATTGCATGTTTGCTTGCTTTCTATCACAAATGGAACCCAAGAATGCTTATAAAGCTTTGCAAAATTCAAGTTGGGTGGAAGCTATGCAAGAAGAGTTGCTGTAGTTTAAGATTCAAGAAGTTTGGACCTTGGTTGATTTGCCTTATGGGAAAAAGGCAATTGAAACTAAATGGGTTTTTAGATGCAAAAGAGATGATAGAGGCATTGTGATCAGGAACAAAGTAAGATTAGTGGCTCAAGGATACACTCAAGAAGAAGGTATTAATTATGATGAAGTATTTGCTCATGCGGCAAGGATAGAAGCTATCAAACTATTCTTGGCTTATGCTTCTTATAAGAACTTCAGTTATATATTGGTTTTCATAAACACACAATCAAGCACAATAAATGGCGTATGAATTAGAGTTCTAGAGAGAGAAAATGAGATGTTCTAGAGAGATAAAACAAAAGGAAGGTTAGATTAACAAATGAACATCCAACCCTCTCCCTTGTGGGGAGAGGGCTATTTATACAAATGACTACGCCCTCCTTTGGGCTGTGGATCAGGCATACAGTGGGTAAAGACCCATCCTTCTTCCAAGGTGTTACTTATACTACTACTAATCTAACTAATATACTATTACGTCTACGAGCTATAATATGCTAAACATATGTTGGGGTGACCGACACTTCAGTATGGATTTTCTAAATCCTAACAATCTCCCCCTAAGGGAGGTCACCCCAATAATTACATTGAAAAAGTCTTAGCAATTAATTTATAATCTTTGATGCTCTAGCTCTTAGACCTTGTAGCTGTAAAACTTTAACATCGTGTAATAGTAGTGATTCCTTGACTTGGAGTGATTCATTGATATGTGATCAGGAGCTTTCTTTGAGATCATCAGCAACATATAATCTCTAAATTATCCGATGTAGGATTGCCAACATGTGAAGTAGTGACTTTTGGACCGACATGCTCACATTTTGGATCATGATATCTTTCTCATCAGATTTGTGGAAGCGTTTGATGATTCATCACATTTGCAGCAGTGTAGCCGAAGCATGGAGCGAAAATATCAGAGTCACTTGATGAAAATATGCTTTTATCATGATTTCTTAGAAATGAACGTGATGTGTGTGCATGCGGTTATGGAATGACTTATCAATTCTGATCAGCTGCAACCGTCGGGTTTCCCTGCATACAGCAGTTAGCAATAAAGCGCACGAAAGTGTCTTTGATCACTTTCGTTGAATTGAGGTACACGGCCAATGGTTCCCCATTAATCAGTACAAGTACTGCCTGTGATCAGGTAAAATTCTGAAGGTCTCCTTGACAGGTTTTCGCAGCTGCTCTAGCTGTTCTCAAACCGGAACGTCTCAAAGAAGACAACCCGGAGTGAGTGAACCAGCGAATTGAGATTCACTGATTGATTAAAAATGATTTGAATGAAACAATCGTGTATTGCTTATCAGAAAGAGTTTTTGCAATACAACGAAGGTTTTAAGGAAAATCAATTATCAATCATAAATACCTTTTATTTTGAAATATTAATACACAATCGATGTGCTAGAGAAAATAATTTTAAGCACAACGACCATTTTTTCAAAGGTATCCGTCAATCCATTTCCTGGACCAAGGTTGATTCAATATTGAATCGCCCCATCGTTTCTATCTAGTTGTCACAAGTTTGATCTATTGGATAGATCTCACATGTCACTCACCAAGAGCTTGTTTGATGTTGGCTCTAGAAGGATTTCCATCTTCATCGTGAATATTTTACATGTCACTCAGATGTTCTGGCAATACCACAAGGATAATGCGTAGGACTCTTAAGATATATTCTCACTTTCCACATTGTGTGAAACAGTGAGTCTTCCTAGATTGTGTCCTAATGAGATTTATTGATGATCTATTGGCTCTAGACTCAATTTTCCACATTTGGTTTCCTATGCCGGAGACTAGGGAGAGGGTCTCCTTCTTCAATATCAACAATCTCTAAGAGAAAGTCGATAGATTATGTAGGTTCCCCGCGAGAATGAAACAAGTCCTTTTAATAGGAACTTGAGTAACTTGGGAAGTTTTAGTGCAGTGCGTCACTGGGTCCATGACGTCTTGTCTTCAATACTAGTGTTACCTTGGTAACCACCAGTAGCATATGAATTGAACCTGGTTACTGCCCTAAGGTTGAATTATTGGAGGGCTATTTCTTTTCACCCTTTTCTCATTTCATTTATTTTTCATTCTTCAACCCCTTCAGTGCTAACCGAGACTTCATAACTAGAACCTTGTTGGGTTTATTCCAGTTCTAGCTCTATCTCAGTCCGCACTTTTCCCATTTCTCACTTTTCTCCTTTTTTCATCATACCTAAGGACTTCTACACTATTTAGTGGATTATCCCTGGGTAGATCCCTCCGGCTCTGGCGGGATCGTGGGAACGAATACCTAACCTTACCATCCTTATATCTCCATCCATAAAGTAAATTTGGTCGGTCTTTTGGTATTGTTCTTCTGCCATTGAAACCACTTGAAAAATATTTGAAAATCAATCTAGGTACTTGTGATATAAATCAAAACATTTTGTACCTTAATTGTTTTTGATATTTTAGAAAGAGCTCCCCCTCAACATGTGCATCAAATATTTGAAATTGTTTTCGCACATGGAGGCAAGAGGACTTAGAAATCTTGGATTAAGAATGAAGAGTTCAATTCTTTGATCAACATTTTCTAAAATTATCAACCTCACTTTCCCGATCAAAATTAGTATTTTAAATACTTTGTTAAAGGTATTCTTGGAAAGGATGTGGTTTTCAAAAGATTGCTCCCCCTTGATGTGAAGAATTTTTGATACATTTTAGAGCTTACAGGGGGAATATGATGCAAAATTCACGATCATTGTAGCCAATGAAACCTTTTAAAGTTACAATCAAGATACTCTTATGGAAAGAACTTTTAATTTTAGTACCTTGATAGTTTTGTTAACTTTTCAAAATGCTCCCCCTCAATGTGTGCTTCGATACACGAAATGGTTTAACACATATGAGGAAAGATGCCAATGTATTGAGCCTTGAAGATCACGTTTTATCAGATTGCATATTTATATCATATTTTCTCCCCCCATCAAAAATTTCAAATCCTTTGAGATTTTGGATCTCAAGTGACTTAAATATGTAAGAAAAATCTTGTTGGAGAAAAATGTGTCCGGTTTTATTTGATCTGAAACAAAACACTCCTAAATTCCCTCTTCAGAACAAGAGGGAAACTACAAGCCATAACCTATCACTACTATATACATTATAGTTATTGTTGAATATACTACAAAAAGATATATTCATTCTTTTCTTTGGAGTAGCTTGTAGTGTCCTTCCCGTAATCTCTCACCCACAAAACTTTCAAGGCTGCGGTAAATCTTTCTTGTCTTAAGTCTTCGTCCGATAGCAGCAATGAAATATTCACACCTCTTCACATCCTGTTCTGTCCAGAACCTCGTGTTGTTTCCCGGCTTCAACTTTAGCTTGAACTCCTTTTCAATTCTTCTTCAACCAACTTGAGTGTACCATCACTGGACTTGTATATCTCACACAGCCTCAGTAGCATTCTTGATCCGTATTTGTCGGTAAAGATATCCGCTCTAGGAGAGTCAATCACTGAGTAGTCGCGTCTAAATTCATGCCCTGTGGCTTCCCATTGAGGTCTAGTGAGATTGTCCTGAGTCTGGTAGCTTTCCATACCAAGTTGAAAGTCACCTACTCTTTGTCGAATTACTAACCCCCTTATCCAAAGATTGACTGCAGCAGAGAGGGACTTCTTTTCTCGAACGGGTAGATGGTCAAGATGCCCTTGGAGGTTCAGAAGGTACAGATCTTCAAAGTCACTTGGCAACAAGTGCTTGAAGTCATTTTCTTCAATAACATGGTCTTTCAAGTCAGCTCTTCTAAGAACAATCTTCTTCAGATAATCATAGCCATAGATTGGGAAGATTTCCATACTGACCACACTTAGAATTCGCGGCTTGGATCGAACAGTTTTGCGCTTCTTTTCTACACCATGTCTTTCAATGTAGAACTTCTTCTTTTTGAACCACCAGTGAGAAATGCCGTATGAGGCGGCAATGTCATATACTTGTTCCTTGTCAATCCAAAACTGATCAGGTACCATCTGCTCAAGACCTGGATCTAAGTAGGTTACACCTTTCATCTTGGAAATAGATAAGGCTGGTCTTCTTCCTTGTGTTCCAGCACGTAGGTAATACAGATCTCTATTGAAGAAGAATTCTGATTGAAGCATCCCATGTCTCCAGTGAAGTGATTCCCTTCAAGAGGAAGAGGATAGTTGACATTAAAATGACTGATATTTTCATCAACTTGATCAGTCAACATCTTGTGGCATTCTTCCATTTGGAATTGTAGATGAGCAGCATCAGAATGAAAGGCTTTGACAATTTCGTAAGCTGGCCCCTCAAGATCCTTTGGTTTGAGTGAAGTGATTCCCTGCTTGTCACAAAACCTTTTGATAAAGCATCCCATGTCTCCAGTGATGTGTAAGAGTGATTCATCAGAAGGATCTTCATGGTTGGCAACAATGGTGGTTGCCCAGTTATTGTCAGGGACAATCAAATCAGACTCAGGAATGGCCCAAGAAGGTTCAGGAGTTTGAGGTCTTTCCTTGGTTAACCATGTAGGATCTTAAATATATCAACCTTATATCACAAATACCACGTTTACCACTTTACGCATAGACCACAAAACACAAACACAAACTATGCGTAGAAATAAAGAAGGAAAGATTAAGAGAAAGATGGTGACTTGATGTTATAAAACCGTGTATGTGTAGAGAGAAAGATGAACACAAGATGTTGTATATTCCAAAGAAAACACACACACACACACACTTTCAAGCACATCCCTCAAATGAGACTTTGAGGGGTATTTATAGTTCAAGTAACATAATGCCCTAAGGCTTGGCCATGGGCCTTGTATGGGCTTCATATGGATTGGATTGGACATGGATTGATATAAGGCTAGCTTAACTAAACTAATACCCATTTAGCTTAGACCAATCCACGAGCCCGTTGACTATTCTAACACGATATCTAACACACGATACAAAGTTCCTAAATGTGAATGACCATCACTTCTAATAAAAACTATTAAGGCTAACAAACAAGCTTTGAGTCATATCCTTGGATGGTGCAGCTCTAGATGTTTTAATGCGTTTACCTTCATTGTATGCGTCAACCCAGTCTTCATCTTCAAAAAATTTAGGGATATACTTGGTGGAAGCATCATCGTCTTCAGATTATGACTCTTGCACAATGTAAGATTCTTCATTAAGCATCTGCTCTTCTGGGATTGTGGAGAAGGTGGGTGTAAACCGAGAGTCGTCCAAGCTCGTTATATTTGATTCTTACTACACGAGTTATCAATAAAATTGATTTTTAATCCCTTTTTATTCCACGTAAACCACTAACTCGTTTTATCAGTTTATCCACGAAATGTACAACACAAGATCATTTTAAACGTTTTTAATTGGTAACTTCCACGAAGTCTTAGCACAACCAATTACTAATCGGTTTTATACCAACAAAACGAATCAAAGACATTTGAGGTTTTCGGCTTACCAATAATAACGAGAGGAAAGAAAGGGGAGGGACGATGGTGGTGTGTTACCAACACACGTCCTCCACAGCCATGAGCTAAACCCTTGCTGTGACCCGTGTCTCAAACCAAACCCGATTTATACCGTAACCATCAAAACCCGAACACATAAATAATCAAACCCTAGATCTATAACGCGTGAGAGGCTTTAATGGTGTGTTTGGCACGTAAACGTAACCACAATGACCCGATCTATCATTCCAGAGGGGCGGTGTGAGTGAGTGGTGGTGCTTGGGCGGCGCGTGGGCGGCAGCCGGAATATTTAGAGAGAGGGGAGGGAATTAAGTGTGAGAAAGTTGGGTGTAAAATGAGAGGAGTGAGAGAGTTGGGGGTATTTAAACCACTAGAGGGATTAAACTTGTACAATTGATACCATAGGGGCGGCAGGGTAATATTAACTGCAGGGACCATTTTCGTAGTTTTTCCAAATCTTTCACGATAAACGTTTCTCGAGCTCGTTTCACGATAAAATGATTATAAATACATCTCGTATCTCGAAGTAATTGAAAAGGGTCAAATCTATTCGTCGATTCTCCGAATAAAACGCGTCGGAAAAAATTACGGGTTGTCACAATATATAAAAAAAAATATCTACAAACGGGCTTAAACAATTAAAAGGGAAAAACGCACATATAAAAAAAAAGAACCATGCCACAACGCACATACACCAAACTTAAAATTCAAAGTAATTATATTAAAAAAGGAAATTACAAAACTTAATATAATGAAGAAAACAGACTAGCACGTTACACAACGCATACACAAACACAATGATAAAACTAAAAGAACAACCATAATGGCGTCTGTTAGGTCACCATATATGAAGGTTGTACAAGTTATTTTAGATAGAGAAAATAGAGAGAGATGGTATGAAACTTGTATGTGTAAATGAAAATGAAAGTAAAAATGCATAAAAGAACCAACCACTCTCAAATGATAGGTTACATAGTGTTTATAGGAGAGCAAGGCTAGGGCAATGCCGAGGATGCTTTTAGAATCACTAATGCCACGGCCCATGGGCTTACTTCATGGGTCGGGCCTTAAACTAACATATAAGCCAATCTATTAAGCAACCTATTACATTAACTAATGACTGACATTTTAATATTGATTACATGTAATCCCAACAATCTCTCTCTAAGGGTTGGTCATCATAGGTTTCTTGACGTCTTTATCGCTTCACTTATTATTTGACTTTCTTTGCTTGAGGCGTCTTTAAATCTTTACTTTCTTTGTTCTTCGTTCTTGTTCTTGTGCTCATAAGTTGGTTTTGCCTATCTTTCATCAACGTCTTTGTCTTTGGTGTCTTTACGTCTTTTCCAATATGCTCATTCTTCGTGATGACTTTGGATCTTCATACTTATGTAGTTCTCCTTTCTTTGCATTGATCTTTGTCACTTAACTCTGTAGATTCTTTGACTCTGATGTAGAATCGTTCTTAACTTTGCTTTACAATGATCTTTGGTGAGAAATTTCTTTGAACTTTGCTCATATTTATCTTTTGTTATGATGTTGGTATGAGTATGTGAAAGTGGATGGATGTTGATGAATGTGGTGATGATAACGGTCTCCCTCCAAGGAGCATTCGCCATTAGCTGCATGATAAAGGTTAGTGATAATCTCCAATCGATCACGGTGAACTTTTCATAAGAGAGTTGTTTACTACGATTGTTTTACTAGAGAATGTCTTGATTCCATTCACCTTGATCGGGCACATCAGCCGTCTGAACCCGTGAGGGACAATTATCAATACTTAGAATAATTTCTAGCAAAGACCCACGTCTTCAGGACTCGATTCGTGAAAAAAATCTCCTTAGCGGGATTTTCAGCTCTTACTGGTTTGGATTGTTGAGAATCCTCACAAAGGTTGTTCCTAAATATGGAGGCCCTCAAGAAGGCTAACAAGATATAATGACGTATATCAACAATTCAGGTGAGTCGTTGAAGTATACTAAAGTATCACTCCATGACTGTAGCCTGTTTGAAACAACCACCAGGAAGGATGATACTCGATGTTGACCATGTAGCTATAAAACTTTTGTAGAATCTCTCAAAGCATTTATGATTATAAAACATATTTTAATAATACTTTGAGAGCTTTTTCTTTTCTGAAATACTCCTCCTCCACATGTGCTCATGAGTTTTAAGGTAAATCTACACATTGAGGAAAGAGTGGGTAATTTTGAATTGATTGATTTTCAGTAGACAAGACCTTTGCGAGACACGTTTACATCACTGGATAAACCAGCTTGAAATTATTACCCGTCCTAATGTAAGTATAATGAAAATCTCTCGAGATGGTACATTATACTAACACAACTCTTTGCGAGACATGTTTACATCACTGGTTAGACCAGCTTGAAATTAATACTCGTCAAGGAACAAGTATTTTCGATTACTGAAATTTTTTTCTCTTCAATTCGTGGGGGTGATATCTTAGTCTTTTTTACCTGGTACATTCTACTCTGACAAATCCTTTGCGAGACATGTTTACATCACTAGTTAGACTAGCTTGAAAGTATTACCCGTCTAGGAGCAAGTCAATTCGATTACAAAAAATGTTTTCTCGTCAATTCATTGGTTAAGTCTGAGTCACACTCGATACGGTACATTCTACTTTGACAAGTCCATCGCAAGACACATTTACATCACTAGTTAGACTAGCTTGAAATTATTACCAATCCATGAACAAGTCATTTCGCTTACAAACAATGTTTTCTCATCAGTTCATTGGTTAAGTCTGAGTCACATTCGATATGGTACATCCTACTTTGACAAGTCAATTGCGAGACACGTTTACATCACTAGTTTGACTAACTTGACAACGATTTCTGACATACTTTTCCATCAATTATTTGGTAATATCTGAATTGTGCTCTTTTCAGATTTTGCACTGATCAACATACTGAGTTTTCATGGTAAACAACATATTTTAATCACTTGTTCTCCCCCTCAAATATAGCATATGTTTATTATTTTTGAAGCTTTGATTAAAATATGCTTTTTGAGGTTGTGAAGATCGTTTATGAGCTCTAGGGGTTAATAACAAAGACTAATAACATGCACAGCGGAATAAACTAATCAATTATTTGTTATTGAACAAGGTTTTTATCACCATTACCTAACTAACTAACTATAACAAAGATCAAAGACTTGATCTAACACTAACTAACTAATCTAGTCACCTAGGCGTTTACAAGACTATACGCCTAGGACACACACACCCCTTTACTAGACGTCTATATTATGGAAGACTTAATTAATAAAACCTACACCCCATGTCCTCTTTATATACTAGAGGATTAGGGTTTACAAATCTCTACTAAGGACTAAATAATAAATCTTATTTACCAAGCAAGTCCTTCCATCTTTTTGTAGGTTTCCTTCTTGTAGTATTAAGTCCCTCTTGTTTCATTCTTTTTGTCTTATCAACTCAAACGTATAATTCCCAACAATCTTCCCCTAGTTGATAATGACAAAACCATTCTTGAACGAACTTCCCTAGACGAAGTAGAGAAATTGAGATCAGGGATCTCACCATGAATGAAACAAGTATGTCTTCTTTTGTCTTCCCCTTAATCCATGCCATGCCACTCAAACATCTTTTCCCCTTTTTGTTATTATCCAAATAGGGGATGTATGCAAATAATGATCTTGACCACCACGAACCAATATCATACTTCTAATCTAAGCCGTCCAATGTTTCGAATTGCCCTCCATGAAGAACACCAAAATGCTTACTAAAAATGAATCCAAAACAGTAGAAAACTCCAACTAGCAGTAATAATAATGATCAACAGTAGTAAAAATTAAACACTTCCCCTTGAGTGGTGCATGAACATCAAATGATTCTTCAAATCTGTAAGCTCATTGTAATGATCACTTGTGAAGAAAATCAAATATAACGAACTTGATGAAGAAGTAAAATAACCCAAACTTGTATCTTATGTCTTGTTTATCCACGTGACGTTGAACTTATACTGCTAACCAAAAATATAAGTAGATCGCAACCTCTTGACAAAATCCTCATCTTCAATGAGACACTGAGCACTACAATGTAACTCCTTTAAGTGATAGTTAACTAGGTCTTCATCCATCCACCCCTTGACCTATGAAAACTAGATTTTGCAAGTCTTCGTCAACATCCTTTAAGCATGAACAAGTTATCTACAAAGTGTAACACCCACTTTGAGATATAATAAGAACACAAACCTGTGAAACTCAACTACAACATCAAATAAATGATAATCAATCTTCTTCGTAATCAATTCTTCAATAAATCTCCAAACCGAGCCTTTTAAAAACGTTTAAGAACAATTAACCAAACTCCTTGTGTGTGTGAACTAAATCTTGTGTGTGTCATTCGATATCCTTCAAACCATCTGAACTTCCCCTCAAATTCAGAACCATACTAGAACCAAAAACAATTCGTTCTATCCGATATCGATCAAAACTACCAGCACTTTAAAACAACGAGCAGTACTTTCAACTTATACGAGCAGAGCAGTAATTTTACAAGGACGAGCAGTACTTTGCATTCATGGCAGTACTTTGCATAAACCCTAACAGTACTTTGAAACGCACATCAGTACTTTGAAACCTCTCTTGGCAGCCAACTTCGACAGCATATATCTTTCACATAAAAGCTCAAATCGACAATCCCTCCGGTGAAACGTTATATTATCATATAGAGAATGTCCACCTAAACTTTCGTCATGATCCAACGGTTAACGAAAAAGTTATGATCGTTACAAAACAGTGATGTAGTAACCTTACGGAATTTTTTCAGTTTCAGCAGCAGACTTCGGCAGCTTATAACTTTTGATTGAGAGCTCTAGTTGACAATCCCTTCGGTGAAACGTTAGACGGATATACTGAGATACACCAGCAAAAATTTTAGCTCGATCCAACGGTTCACTAAAAAGTTATGCCCTCTTGAAAACAGTGATGCATTAGTATTACGAAAATTGTTGAAATTCGATTTTCTTCTTCTTCTTTCGCCAAGAAACCTTGTGAATCCCTAGGTAACGAGCTCCCCGAGCTCTGATACCAATTGTGAAGATCGTTTATGAGCTCTAGGGGTTAATAACAAAGACTAATAACATGCACAGCGGAATAAACTAATCAATTCTTTGTTTTTGAACAAGGTTTTTATCACCATTACCTAACTAACTAACTATAACAAAGATCAAAGACTTGATCTAACACTAACTAACTAATCTAGTCACCTAGGCGTTTACAAGACTATACGCCTAGGACACACACACACCTTTACTAGACGTCTACATTATGGAAGACTTAATTAATAAAACCTACACCCCATGTCCTCTTTATATACTAGAGGTTTACCAATCTCTACTAAGGACTAAATAATAAATCTTCTTTACCAAGCAAGTCCTTCCATCTTTTTGTAGGTTTCCTTCTTGTCGTATTAAGTCCCTCTTGTTTTATTTTTTTTGTCTTATCAACTCAAACGTATAATTCCCAACAGAGGTTTTAAAATAACTTGGGAGAATCTCATCACAAGAACATTTTGATTAAGAGAACAAAGAGTTTTATGTAATCCTCCTCAATTTATGAAATAACTTTTTGAAGTGTTAAACATTTGGAGAAATACTTGTCTCTTGAACAGAATTTTGAAAAACTTTTGAAAAAAGTAAGTGTTAGAAAATTTTTGGGTGAATTCTGATCAAGAGTAAGAAGCCTTCGCTATTATATCAGGATTGAGGCACTGAAGCGTATCCAAGGATCCTTTCTTTACATGGATCGGGTTATGCACCGATATACGTACATAAGCCATATTTTTATACATATTACAAGTACAAAGAAAGTTCTAGACTAGCCACGAGTTCTACTTATCTAGCTATTACATATAATCTAACTGTTACGAATATTCTGTCTATTACAAATCAGCATCAGCTTGGTCTTCGGTAGTTGCGAGTATCAAACTTTGGTGTTCCGCCTACATAACTCTCAAATCTTCTCATTTGCCTGCAACTTTTGAGCACACAGTCGATCTTGTCAATAAAGTTCTTGACCTCCCTTGATTCTTGATAATTCCATCTCTTTTTCTTCCCACTCTTCTGATACTTGAGTCTTATCTCCAAGCCATCGCGTACCTTTGTAAGGGTGGCATCACAGAACTTGTGGATCTCGTCATATGCCATGAAGAAATTGTCTGATCGGTCACTTCTGTAGGTGAATCCAAATGTTGGTGTTTTCTTCAAAGTGTATTGTGCTTCCCTATTCAGCTTCATCAGATAGCTTTCAACTCCCAATTGAAGATCTTCAACTCTTTCTTCAACAATATCATCAACAACAACAATTTCTTCAGCAACAACAATACCCACAGCAACAACAATACCCTCATCAACAACAACAATTTCCATAGCAACACTTTCCTGCACAAAAAAGTACAAAGAACACCAACTTCTCTTCCCCCAAAAGTAACCTATCTCAAAAGTAACATGAAAAAACGGTAGATATATTCATATTAAAAAAAACGAATGCCAAAAACTCCGCCGCAACGCACGGGCTTCCCTACTCGTTATTGTCTCAATTTAAATTTGAAATGTCTTAAAATAATAGTCATTTTCTTATGTCAACCGTTCAAAAGACAATTTAGTAGATGAGCATGACATTTAATTGGTTAAAAAATGTAGTAGTTTTCTTTATGCTTTTTTCCCTGGCGACAATAATTTTGGTATGACGAGAATAAAATAAAAGATTTCCGTATTCGAACTAAGCTTTGTCCATCAAAGCTCTTTGTATCCGAAGTTTCTGTCCATTGGTTCTTCTTAATAAATAAATAGTGAATTTTTTTGGCTAAAACTTATTTTAGCGTATTTTAAAACATTTTCTCCGTTCTTTAGGAAATACTTTCAGATTATACTATTTAAAAAGGTGTGTGAACGAGACTTGAAAACAGACATGCTAAGAGCATTAGGTGTGTTAACGTAGCTCTCGGCGTTATGCCGACGGCCTCGGTATTACGAAACAGGTGATGGCAAGAAACCAACGGTGTTGGTTGGTGCGTTAATATACCAACGGCTGTTGTTTTGCATATTTTTTTTTAACTTTTTATTTTTAGATGAATTGCATATATATCTTTTCAAAAAATATAATTGAATATATATTAAACCAAAACTAATAATTGCATATATATCCTTTCAAATCTTTAAAATTGTCAATATATCCAAATGATTATTTCAAATATATTTAATAGAAAAAAATGTATAATAATTATAATTGATATATAAAATAAGGATTATACCCTTACTCTTACTATTTTCTTTACAATTACAAAATATCCTTCAACAATTTTTAAAAAAAAGAAATAGCAATCATGTTCGGCGTCTCAACCGTGATCGGTATCGACTAATCTTAAATAAGAATATCAACAGCACTATCCATCGTTCCATCAAACGTAAACTCCTATAAATATAAATCAAATGACATAATAAAATTCAAACTAACAAAAGAATATTTTGTTATTGTAAAAAAGTTTAATAAGAATAAGGGTATAATTGTCATTTTATATATCAATTATAATTATTAGACATTTTTTATTAAATATAATTAAAATAATAAATCGGATATATTTGACGATTTTAAGGTTTTGGAAGAAAATATATGCAATTATGAGTTTTGAGTGAATATATATATAATTATGAGGCTTTGAAATAACACATATGTAATTTTTTCTTTATTTATTTATTATTATTATTATTATTATTATTATTATTATTATTATTATTATGTTTGTTGATTAAAATGGAGGAAGTGGTACTTTGTGTGTTTGCAGCCAAATGAATGAGACAAGTATAAGTATAACCTTTTCATTTTTCTTTTTAGATGTATAGTGGGCTTGTGAAAGGATTGGGCTATTTGACTATTTGAAAGGATTAAGGAGTCTTTGAATTTTTTATTTTTCTTAGAATAAGTGCTTATTTTATTTATTTATTATTTTATTTTTTTAAAGTTTTTCGTATTTTTATTTCAATTAAAGAAATTTTGTTTGTTTAAAAAAAATGGTGGGTTCTAAAAAAGTGGTGTTATGAATGTTATCAGTGAGGGGAAAGGATGAGCATGGGTCTGGAACTGGTGGATCCGAGAACCAAATTTTGTGAAAAGTAGGAACCGAGAAACAAACCAAATGTAGTTTTTAGTTCTTGTTCCAGTTCTAGTTTATTGGGTTTACCCGGATAGGAACCGTTTTCTGAAGAGAGAGAAATAACTCCATGTACTAATGAATTAAGCCAATATAAAATACAAAAAAATTAAATTTTTTAAGCACTTGTAACCATTTAGGTTTAAACCAATAACAATTAACAAATAAAACATAAACTCATATAAACAATCATTCTATGGTTTCACTTGTTTATTTTTTTAACAAAACAATAATGCATAGTAATCCGGAAAACAAAATAAAATAACTTAAAAGTTTGTCCAATAAAATAACTAAGGCCGTTTATAGTTTCACAATTTGTTTCTCTTTTTCTCTTCCGATTAGTTTCACTATTTGTTCTTCCATATCCTTGACAATCTCATCGTGTTTAAAAAGATCTTCAACATCATTCCCAATTAATTGCGTTCTCGACTTTCTCACCCAACCTTGGGTGCAAATCAAAGCTTCCATAATCCGTGTCGACAAGCGAGTTCTGTAAGGGTCTTGGAATGTTATTAGGTTTATATTAATTATTAATTTTAGGTGCAAATCAAAGCTTCCACAATCCGTGTCGACAAGCGAGTTCTATAAGGGTCTTATTAGGTTTATATTAATTATTAATTTGTGAATGTTTTAATGAATTATTGACTTATGGTTTAGAGTGTTTGGCTTGAGTTTTTTAAAAGTACACTAGTAGGTTTTTTTATGCCATTGTATGTATGATTTGAGACTTTGAGTATGACAAGTAAAAAAAAATTACATGTTTTTATAATTATTGGGTATTTGGTTTCGGAACTGAGAACTGGTGAATCAAACCGAACCGACTCAAGAATCGAAAAATCTCAAACTCGCGAACCAGAACTGGAACTTTTGGTTCCGGTTCCAGTTCGGTTCTTCTTGGTTTCGGTCCGCTCAGTCCGGTCCGGTTCTTTGTTTTTTTGTTGATCCTTAGTGAGGGGTATATTTTGGTGTTGGTGTTAAAAGTGGAAATGATAATGTGGAACTAATATGGAAGCATTTTTTGATGTTAGCGGTGTTATTAAACGTGATGCTCTAACCTACCATTCTCTATGTTTATGTGTTTATTTCTACATATATTATTTTCATTTACCTTAATTACTTACGTTAGGTTGCGTACAGCAGTAATTGCCACATAACAAATATGTCCATGAGTATAAAATAAAGCTTAAACAGATGAAGACAAGTCTAAACTTTCCATTTAAACACACGAATATGCCTTGATTTAATTTAGTTTACTAGGATGAAACCACAACCTACTTAAAAATTCAGATTTAGGCTAACAACTACTATTTGATGCAATAGTTCATCGACGTCTAGGGATGTACTTTCGCATCCACACATGTTTGCCGTTAATGGTAAACTTTGCCTTTGTACCACCACTAAGTACGGCCTGCATGTAAGAAGTTTGATATAGCACAATCTTAGCAAACAACGGGTGTTCACCTATAGCAACTTCTTGCATGTAGAATGACTCGATGCAATCGCCAAATAGTTCATTAAAGAACTGCCTTACTTCCCACTCAGCCACAGGATACCCTCTCGAGAAAGTTACAAACAAAGTCCTATCGTCTGGTTGGGTTTGGAGTTTGTGTGGTCGAATCATCGGCTCATGCTTAGCCACGCTTTGTATAAAATCCATGTGAGCATTTCTTGCTATGGCGCCCTCCCATATGTCCTTGAAGTATTTTGCGCAAACATTATTTATCACCTCATTGATTCCAGCTATAGAAACTTCACGATGCTGGCGAACAAAATTAATGGGCATGTCTCCCTTGAGGAGCATATTCGTTAAAGGGAAATCTCCGACAGTAGAGGAAAATAGGAGTCGCATGTTGTCAATGCATGCCCAGTAAAGTAAGGCCTCATCTCCTATTTTTTCAATCACTTGAGCATTAAGACTTAGGATCCTCCGAGTCAATTCAGGACATTCCATGACCATCCTCTCCAACCACATCCAAATGGCCATCATTTGTATTGCTTCGATAGGATCACGCCAATGATCGAATACAAGAGTTGCATACAGTTCCCTGTCAATCGAATGAAAATCATTGTGTTCCCCTTGAGTCATCTCCGTACGTCTAAAATCCTCGAAGCCCTAGATAAACGCTAATAACATGTTACCAAGAATTGTATAAAAAACAGTCGACGCATAAATTAAATCAAAACGTGCAATGAAGACTCATTGACAAAAAACACTTGAGTCATATTCATGTCTGAAATAAAATTGCAAATGACATTCATGGCACGTGTCTCATCTATATAAATTGGCACTTAATACTACAATTTTTCCTTACAAATTAAAATTATTATTATTATTATTATTATTATTATTATTATTAATTTTGCATTACATTCGTCTCTTAACGTTTTCTTATGATACATTCAATATGCCAAACATATTTTTTAAGGGTGAAATTCATTTTCCTTATAGATTCACTAAAGTTGCAGGATATTAAAAAGTGAGTGGTTTTGTAGTTGAAAAAAATATTGAATGACTTTATTTTGAAACTTGAATGAGTTTTACAGTTTAAATAAAGTATAAGTGACTTTAGTGGAACAATAATTTAACTTGATTACAGTTAGATGATATTTTTCCTTTTTTTAATAACCAGGTTAATAATAATAGTAAATTAGTAATAAATAAATAAATAAGAGCATATATTGAAGGAAAAGAGGTTAATTATTTAAAAGTGAGTAATCCGATGATTATAAGTAAAAGATATATGCGTTTGAATATAACAAAAAACTTAAATTTAGAACGAAACACAATGCGAAGAATAAATTTAAAGATAAAAATTGTCAAAATCAGTACCTAGTTCAACAATTAAACCGTTAAATGAACTCAAATACGAGCGTCAAACCATTATAAAGCATTAAGGTAAACATACTTTTGAATAAACTACACACATTTTGTTAATAAAGCTTGAACTCATAATCTCAAAGCATTAGACTCGATTATATTTAAACATACATTTGAAATGGCATAGGAAAGGATACCTTAAGATTGAGTACAAATCCTCTCTTGACACCAATTATAATTTGCTAAAAATAAGGTGTAGGATATAGAAGAAGGTTTAAGTCAGATAGAAAATATAAAGAAATGTGATGCTATATTTATATTGAATTGAGTGTCTTCGATTTAATGTAACACAAGACACTATTTGTGTAGCTTATATAGGATTACGTAATATAATGGTGCTAGTAGAAGACTTCACTACACTATATTATATTGCTGATGAAAAAGTAAGTAATTGTTACATTTATTATCTCATTAGTCATTAATGTATAGAAAAAAGTAACCACCGTTTAATGAAAAATAGGATTTTATCACTTTATGTATTTTTATATCATCTATATCTAAAGTGGTTGACAATATGAATATGGTTATGTCATAATTAATATACTTTAAGAAAACATGCAAAAGTTTTTAAAAGCTTTCAATTGGATCTACTAAAGAGCTTCATTTTGTCACGCAAGCGAAATTAAGCATTTTTATCTTATGTTGAAAGTCAAAATTAAAATAAATTTTGTCAAACTTTAATAAATTTGCTAAAGAAATTTGGTGGAGAAAAACTAAAAAAAATATAAGTGTCAAATTTACGAAAATAAAAACTAAATAAAAGAAAGGGTAAAATAAGAAACAATAGTTGCTAAATTTTAAATAAATTATATGAAATTTACTACACAATGCCTACCGGACAATGATTATGCCACACTAAATAATATATTATTTTCATATTTTAAGCATTTATAATGCACAATAAATGAACATACAAATTAATTTAAATATAGAGTAAATTACACCGTTCGTCCTTGTGGTTTGCGTTGACCGACGGGTTTAGTCCTTTGACCAAAAAAATTGCACCGTACGTCCTTAAGTGTGAAACGTTATGCGCCGTTCGTCCCTTGACCAAACGACGTTAAGTTTGACCGTTAAAAACCCATCATGTGACTTTGCACACGAGGGTAAATTCATCATTTCAACACCATAAGGACGAACGGTGCAAGGACGAACGGCGTAGTTTACTCTAATTTGTTGGTTTAACTCGAGTCTCATCTCGTGCCATTCAGGCACGACTAGACTTGAGTTGGAACTCGACACCAATTGCACCCACTTGGGGTCTAGGGTAGCATGAGTCAAACAAGGCCAGCAACCACTTACACTCCGCGAGGGGAATAACCTTAGCCGAGGCAACAACCAAACAAAACTAATACCTCGAGTGAGGTTTCAAATCTTAGACGAGCTAACAAACTCGAATACAACATGAGATAGCAATAGCATCCACTAAGCGGGGTGTCGTTTAGAATTTAAGCCGAATGTACGAAATCTTAATAAGCTAATATTTCGGCTGATTACTTATTGGTTACAAACCAATTTTTACAGTTTATATCCTGGTCCTTTTTACCACTTATGCGCAACAACAACAACAACAATAACTTGTAATTCCATATTCCTTACGATCGGTAAAAATATATATATATATATATATATATATATATATATATATATATATATATATATATATATATATATATATATATATATATTGATGACTTTAACAAACTGTTAACATATCAAAAATTAATTCAAGAGTCCTTACAAGAATATGATGCCGAATGGGGTGGGATGAACCGAACCAGGAAAAATTCTAAATTGGACTCGAATCACTTGAAATTGATGAAATTGAAACTTGTATTACACTTCTAACACTTCAATTTACAAAACCCCTCTATCAATTTGAGAAGACCCTAATTTATATGAACCCTAATTTTAGTGATTGTGTGTGAAAAAGGTGAAGAAAACCTGTAAATAATTGATCCTATCTACAGATGAACAAGGAGAAAGCTTGAAATCTTCTTTCTTGGTTCTTGAATTGATGTACTCCTTTTTCTTGTTGTTGTCATTATCATCCACAGCCGTGTGGCTTGTTACTGAGAGAAGAGGTCAAGTATAGATGGTGATAGGGGTGACTTTTTGCTTGAAGAAGAAAGGGTTCATTCTTGTGTTTGTGTTCCCTGTTTGTGTCGACCAGAAGAAGAGGGAAGGGGAACATATAGGGTAGGCTAGAAGAAGAGGATAGACAAGAGCACATGTTTTAAGAGAAGAAGATAGTGAGGGTATTTTAGTATTTTTACCCGAGTTTAACAGTCAAACTTAACGTCGTTTGGTCAAGGGACGAACGGCGCATAACGTTTCACACTTTACGGTGCAATTTTTTTGGTCAAAGGACTAAACCCGTCGGTCAACGCAAACCACAAGGACGAACGGTGTAATTTACTCTTAAATATATATAATTTTTAATTTAGTAAAGTTTATTTTTTATTTTATTTTATTAATATTTTTTTAACTATTGTTTAGCGGACATTGCATAGCAAATCATATATTTAAGTTGACTTATCATTTTTAATACCTTTATAAATTTAGCAAATACTTCATATGCTTTTTACCCGATAGACTTTATGTTTTTTTTTTCTAAGGAACACCATGTTGTTGTTATTTTAAAATATAAGTATTATTACAAATTAAATCAATATATATATATATATATATATATATATATATATATATATATATATATATATATATATATATATATATAGGGAAGGGATCGGGTGCGGATTACATTTTAAGTAGGGATGGTGCGGATAATATCACAGTAACATTCAAAAAAAAAATAATTCAAAAAAATCTGAAAAAATTAAAAAAAGAAAGAGGACAACAATTTATTAAGAATCGCTGAAAAAAAATTCAGAAAAAAAATCATTTTCATGGTTAAAAGGTACAATGATATTATGAATTTTGTTAATATCACCGTAATAATCAAGCTTTCTTAATATCACTACTAACTAAGGCTAGCAGTAGTTTCACTAAGCTAGCAGTAGTTTCACTAAGGCTAGCAGTAGTTTCTAAACTAGCAGTGATATTAAGTTTTTTTCTAATATCAAAGTAACTTTTTAAGTAAAATTGTTAATATCACAGTTACTTTTTACATGTTTTCTTAATATCAAAGTTAATTTTTTTAATATCACCGTAAGTTTTCTTAATATCGTAATAAAAAAGGCAGTGATATTAAGTAAAATTGTTAATATCACAGTAGGACTCATAATATCGTTAATATCACGGTAGAACTCATAATCAAAAAAACAAAAATTGCTCAGAAAAATCTGAAAAAATTAAAAAATGAAAGAAGATAACAATAGTAAGGATCGCTAAAAAGGAAAAAAATTAAAAAAATCGTTTACATGGTTAATTGCTACCGTGAAGATAGCTCAGATCTTGACTTTTTTACAAAAAGTCAAGATCAGATCTGAAATGGGCGGTCGAGATCAATCCGCACATCCGCACGAATTAAAAAAATCCGCACCTGATCCTCACTCTATATATATATATATATATATATATATATATATATATATATATATATATATATATATATATATATATATATAGAGAGAGAGAGAGAGAGAATAAGGATCAGGTGTAGATTTTTTAAATTCGTGCGAATGTACGGATAGATCTGGATCGCTCATTCCATATCTGAAGATCTGCGCTAACCTTTACGGTACCAATTGACCATGTAAACGACTTTTTTAATTTTTTTTCTTTTGAGCGATCCTTACTATTGCTATCTTCTTTCAATTTTTATTTTTTCAGATTTTTATGAGCACTTTGTTGTTTTTTGATTATTAGAACTACCGTGATATTAACGATTTTACTTAAAAAGTAACTTTGATATTAGTAAAAAACTTAATATCACTGCTTTTTTAATTACGATATTATGAAAAGTTACGATGATATTAAAAAATTTAACTTTTTTTTTTTTAACAGAGATAATATTTCACTCCTCACAAATGGAGGTAATTTGAACACAACAAGTTACATCGAACATAATGGGCAAAATCGAAACCGACTTGCCAAACAAAATACACAAGGTAACAAGTTAAGCCAAAACAAGACATGCACCATAATAGTTGTGACAGACTACAGCAACACCATACAAGGGTGGGGGGGGGGAATCACCAAGGTGAGTGATGAGTGTCTAAATACTCATCATTTTTGTACAAAATAAACTGCAAAATCATCTGAAAACACTCAGAAACACATCAAAATGATCAAAATATCACAAATCAGTGTTTTATGTGTTTTAAAAGCAAAAATATCAAAATCAGATGAAAAACATATCAAATTTGCAAAAATTGCAGTTTCAGTCCCCCAAGTTTCTAAAATTGTCAAAAACAGTCCCTGAGCACATAATTTCAAAAGAAAAGTCACCAAAGGTCCTTTTTAAATCATAAGTTATCAAATTTAGTCCTTTGGTGAAAAATATCAAAAGTTTGAGAAAATTACAAAAATGGTCCTCCAAGTTTGAAAATTGGCAAAATTAGCCCCTAGAAAATTGCAAAATGGCAATTTTGGTCCCTATACTTTTGAAGCTTGTCATTTTCAGCCCTTGGAACAAGTTTGATGAATTGGCAGTCCTAGTCCTTGTAATTTCAGAAATGGCAAGTTAAGTCCTTAATAATTAAAAACCCTTTGCACTTTAAACCCTTGTCACTAACACTTTGGACCCCTGCCTAAACAATTGACCCTTCCCATTTTGACCCCTGGTCAGTCAACCCAAGTCAAACAAGCAGACTTCCCACCATCCACTGTTCCCTTATCCTCCCCACCACTTGGTTCTGCAAACTCAGGCATCACTTCACCCTTTTCCACCCCCTCCTCATCATACCCACCTAACTTACCCTCCACAATAAATGCCACCCCCCCCTAGTGCTAGTTTCAGAGGTCAACAGGTCAAAAACATGTTTCCCGCCAAAAGTATGAAAGTGGCTAAAACACTCTAAACTCTCTCATTGGCCAAAATGAGAGGTGGGATCTGCTCTAAGGACACGTGTAAGCATTTTTGGAGCATAAAAGAGCAGAGAAGGAGCAAAGAGAAGAAGTAGATTTTAGTTTTAAATTTCTCTAATGTCGTTTTTTTATCATTACTGTCTTAATTTAGTTCAAAGGTTGTAATATTTTGTTTCTCAGTACTAAACTCAAGTTACCTTTTCAGTTTATTCAAGTTTTAAACATTAATTCCAATTTTCATGTTGTTTCATCTTTATATACTCACTGTTGAAAATTTGAGTTTCCATCTCAATACTTAAAGCTTCATAGAGCTTATTTTCAAGTTTATATAAGTTTATATAAGCTTTTCATAGCTTTATATAAGCTTAAGTTTAAGTTTTGATCACATTTGAACCTTGGTCAACAAAAGTCAACAAGGGTACAAAAATGATGCAGGACAGGAAATGGTTGGTTCAGACATGAGAATGGGTTGCTTTGGAGTGATTTGGGTTGGTTTGATAGATTAGTGGTCCTTGGTTCAGAGTTTGCTAGCCATAGTGGCTTGGGACACATTGTAAGTGGTTTATAAGTTTCTTAGCATAGTAAGTTTTTGTAGTTTAAATTTGTTAAAATCTGTGGTAACAGTAGTAATTAAGTGTTGTTAAGTTAGTTTGATCATAAAAAGTAGGTTCTGTGTTTGGATTTATCTGTTTTAGTTGCAAATCTAGTCATAAAGGGGTGTTTGGAATTACTATTTTACCTGTCTTAAAGACTTGTTCAGGGGTTAGACTCTTTTGTTTCATGTTTGTGCAGCCTTAGTATACTCAATTGAGTCAATATATTGGGTCTGCAACAGCCAAAAGTCAAAATTGCACCATTATCATTCTAACTGCCCACTGTTGGGGAATTTGGGATAGCAGACCATCAGTTTGTGTTTAGAAACCCATAATCTTGCTTTCATTGTACTTAATACATATTATAACATCAATCTAAGTGACAAGAATTGGTTCCAAAGTTCAGTTTGGTCAAAATTCATCATTTTGTCAAAAGTCAAAAAGTTAGAAAAACTGTTTTAGGCTCAGTTAGAGAGAATTGTTTTGAGTTCATGTTTGGGTCTTAACCAGTGAATCTTGGCATTTCAAAAAGCTCAGCTGGTGATCCTTCTTGTCACCATTTTAGTTGGATTTTACAATTTTTCTTTAAGCTTCAAATCAGCCATTCTTTTAAGCCCATATTGCCCTGCACCACTGTATCAGTTAATACTGAGAATTTTCTCAGAAATTGCAGCTAGTGCACAGTGCTCACAAGAGCTTTGCATGGTCTGATTTTTGGTCCAAGTAATCTCAACCAGGTCCTTTCCAAGATCCAATTCTTATTTTTCATTTTGAGCTTAATATGAAGCTTGTGCTTGTATCAAAAGAGGACACCTGAATCTGTCATTAGCTTATTAGTTCATCTCACCAAAACTGTTGTATCCTGTGAATCAGTGGTTATCACTTGTTGTTTTTAGTTGAATTAGGGTACATTTTGCATATTTGAGCTTCTGTAATAGATTGGTGCTTGTTGTATCACTGTTGGCTTATTTTAGTGCTTATTAATAAGCACTTGATTAAGCAGCTTCATATTTCTCCAAACAAGTTCCTGTTTTTCCAATTTTCTCAGATTCCTAGTATCATTTTAGACTTTTCCTGAAATTTTCAGATTTTTCCAAGTTGTTTAGCTATTTTTCATAATTTAAATTAGTTTTTAATCAATTTTAATTAGCTTTTAATATAAAAAATTCAGAAAAGCTTCAAAAAAATAATTTTTCAATTTTATTAAGTTTAGATAAATATAAAAAGTGAAAAAAGTAATTTTCCAGATTTTTCTTAGTTTATTTGGTAATTTTTAGTAATTTAAATAGTTTTTAATAGTTTAAAATTCATAAAAAATAGAAAAATAATCAGAAAAATACAAAAATAGTTTTTAAAATTCTAGTTTGATATTTTAGATTTTTCTAAATCTTAATTTTATTTTTCTAGCTTTATTTCCTAATTTTTTGTATTTTAGGTAATTATTAAATAGTTAAAAATAGTTTTTAATTAATAATAATTAGATAATTAGTTATAAAAATAGTTTTCTTTTTCTAAAAAGTTTCTTTTATCATTAGGATTGTAAAAACATCATTTTCATATTTTTAGGGTTAATATTGCTTTAGTTTCACGTTTTTGTTTGTACGTCACGCAGTTTTTAATTAAGTTTTATTAAAACAAAAAGAACAAAAACATTAGTTTAAAATTAGTGATAGCATTTATTTAATAGATTTTATCTTTTTAGATTTCCTTTAATTTGCATTTAAGCCGCTGTAATTTGTTGGCTATTTCTGTAGTTATAATCATAAATCAAATCTCTGTATCCATTCAAATCTTCTCGATCACTAAACGTTTGACTATTCTCGCACGGCTCGTTGGGACATAACGACCTGGGGAAACATTATACTCCTCTGATCTTCATTGAATTGGTGTGTGAGCTGTTTTAAGTTCCTTACGGCTGGTCATTCACAAGTGATCAGCTCGCGTGAGAAAACTTGACGGTTCCGCATCAATCAGTGAGCTTTTGGTAGACACAACCATATGAAGATGTAGCTTGACAAAAGTACATAAAATACATAAAACATACATAGAAGATAAAACTGAGCATCCTTAAAGGAGCCAGACCTAAACCAAACAGATCTAAAGTCGAAACCCAAGGCGGCAGCAAGCCATTGATGACGGACCGCAACAGATCTGAGCAGAAGAGACCGGATGGTAACAGATCTGAGCAGAAGATAGTGGTGGCGGCAGCGACTACAACGGCAACGGCGAAGATGGGAGATGACAGATCTGTGAGTAAGGCTTTTATTGTGAGAAAAGAAAAGTACAATAAAAGATGGGAGAAGGAGGTCCAGACGGCCGGTCAAAACCGACCGCCGGAGAAAAAGAGATTTGGGTGGATTTGTTTTAGAGAGAGATTGGAGAGTTTTAGAGAGAGGTTAAAAGAATTTACTGTACTAAATTTCAAACAATCAAAAAGTTAAAAAAAAAAAAAAAAAAAAAAAAAAAAAAAAAAAAAAAAATTAACTTTTATATTAAGAAAACATGTAAAAAGTAACTGTGATAATAAAAAATTTATTTAAAAAGTTACTTTGATATTAGAAAAAAAACGTAATATCACCGCTAGTTTAGTTAGTACTGCTAGCCTTAGTTAGTTAGTACTGCTAGTTTTAGTTAGTACTGCTAGCTTTAGTTTTTTTTTTTTGAACGGTAAACTTCATTAAACACGGCAAGCCCTCAAAACAAGGACCGACAAGAAACGTTACAACAAGCCCAATCCCTCCATGTACTAACTAACTGCTAGCTTTAGTTAGTTAGTACTGCTATTAAGAAAACTTGATAACTACGGTGATATTAACAAAATCCATAGTATCATTATACCTTTTAACTATGAAAATGATTTTTTTTTCTGAATTTTTTTTCAGCTATTCTTAATAAATTGTTGTCTTTTTTTTTTTTTTTTTTTTTTTTTTTTTAATTTTTTCTGATTTTTTTGAATGTTACTGTGATATTATCCGCATCATCCCTACTTAAAATCTAATCCGCACCTGATCCGGACCCTATATGTATATGTATGTGTGTGTGTGTGTGTATATATATATATATATATGGTAAAGTTAAAATAAAAAGACAAATATCAGTAAAAAGAATAAAAAGATTCATTTTTTTGTAAAAATTCTCCAAAAATTCCAAAAAAATTTCACAAGATCGGGTATGTTGGTGCATAAAACTTTTGTGAAAACATTTTTTTTTATAATTTTGAGTTTTGATATGTTTTTTTTAATGCACAAAAAACGAACTTATGCGCAAAAAAATTTTGATGCACAAAATTTTTCAACTTGTTTTAGTTAGATGCGCAATGTTATTTTGATAAAAAAAAGTCAAAAGAAGTTGGGTGCAAAAACCAATTTTTTTAATGCGCAAACGTATTTTTTCATAATTTTTTTTCAGAAAAAATATCCACTTTTAGAAAAAAGTTTTTCACAACTTTTTCATGCACTATTATACCCGATCTTGTGGAATTGTTTGGGAATTTTTCGAGAACTTTTTTTGAAAAAAACATATTTTTATCTTTTTACGGATATTTGTCTTTTTATTTGATCTTTATATATATATATATATATATATATATATATATATATATATATATATATATATATATATATATATATATATACTAGTTTTCGAAGCCCGCCCAATGGGCGGGCATGACTTATAATTATTGTTGACATATTTACTATAGGGAAAGAAGGAGTGTAAAAAATGGCTGGAAAAGTGTGTAAGGAATAAATTAAGTAACGGTTAAACGAACATCGTTAAAATATTTATACAGTGAATAAAGAACAAAAAGAAATTAATGGTAATCCGATAAGAGGAAATAAAACTTAATAAATTATCCGTCATTACAAAGTATTATCTTATCAAACATGCTTACTTTTTTCGTTTCCGTATTTTCCAAGTGAGAAGTAATAACTTGTGCTCTAATTTAGGAACAACTTACATTTGTTCTCTGGACATGCAAATTTACTTCCTATACACCTTTCTTACGACATTAACCAATTAAACATAATCCAGCCACGATTCCTTGTTTTATCTTTCTTCAAGATACTTTGACAGTTATATTCAATAATTAGTTATTGAATATATGCTTGTAATGGTTTTTCATGTCATTACCTCATTAACCGATAATACAAATAGTATATATGGTCACTAACTTTGGGGATACAAAACAAGTTTCTAGCACCACATCCGCAAAGATTTTTAATTTTAAGATCATTATAGGTTAAGAAAAATGAGCTTATTGATGAAACCAAGATTTACATGTCTTCTAAGAATCAAAATGAATGTTTCAAGTCACTAAAGGAGGTGTTTGGAATTACGTTGAATAAGTTATTATCTCATTATTATGTTTTCAAGTCACAACTAAACATTTCTAATGTTAGAGTATAGCAAAACTTATACTAATTTACTTAGCCACTTAGTGCTCAAGTACTTATTTTACTGTAATATACGCCATGTTTTTTGTGCGAATGTAGTGAGAGTCAATGAAGGTTATATGGCAGTTGGATTGAGATATCCAAGACATGAAAGATGTTTCATTTCATTAGAATTCAAGACGTTTTGTTTACATTAGATCGAAAAGGATACAAATTCCAAAGCCTATAAACAACAGCCCAATTAGCATCTTGACTTTAGCCTTCAATTCAAAAATTCTGTCAAATGATTGACATTTTTTCTTCCAATATGACCTTTCCAGTTCATTGAGTTTCGCTGAATGATGTAGCTTTGTTGTTCGGTTGGGATTAAAACGAATTAAATGTTGAATCATATCACGGGTGGGGTAGCTCATGGCCGGTCTAGTTGAAATAATGGCAACTACTCCTCCCTCTATGAAAATTACTTCAAAGTTTACCAAGATTTTAAATGATAGTTACACATTCATGCAAAACAACGAACTCTTACCCTCTCATTTGGACTCCGCAAATATCTCCTTTCTGAGTTAATTTCAGTCCAACATATGATAGATTTAGGAGTAAATCGACACCAACAACGTTCTATCTTGTAGCTAGAGGATGACATGGTTCTTCTATGGTAATAATGGTAAAATAGAACGTTATGTGAGGGACAATGTGGCGCTCATGTCCATTCTTGATAGTCGTCCAATAGAATCTGCTCTTCCAACCTTAGCAAGGCCAATCATGTCTTTGAATGGCAATGAAGATGCCGTAGTGGGTGTCCTGAAGTAGAGGTTGACGCTAATTATCCCTGTATTTAAGCATCAAGTTAATTGTTTAGCTAATTATTTCATTTAAATTCTTGATGCCACAATAATCTCTATAATATTTAATACTACAGAAAGTGACCGAACTCGGCTCTATGTAGCCCCATGCAAGATGTTGTCTACAGTTTTACCATATTGAGAAAAAAAATGCTTACAACAAATGCTTCATTAATTTCATAGAAATCTATTTGAGATGCATCCAATCCGGCTCTTGAAATAGCTGTTGGAATGACAAGGGTTGGGGTAGTTAATCAGACTCGTATCTCCGAGATTAAAGCTTAATGAAGCATAAGAATTCAAGGTTTTCGACATTTCATTTGCAAGTTGACGTAGCACATAAAACATAACCACTTGTTTCTGACATTTCATTTGATCATATCCAACATAGCACCCATAGGTACATAATAATAAGCAAGAAAATGGTCAAGTATTCATACCAATAACATTTACGATCGGAAAAGAAAGTGAAAGTTTATTCATTAAACCTCCTGTATCAACCCTTAAAAATATGTCTCGTACATACAACTGGTGTAATTAGTTCCGGCAATTTTAGACCCATGGTTATTTATGGGTCTATACATACACTAACATTAGACTTTTGAATGGGCTAAGTTTCCCTGCATATCCACATTTTCCATCTGCCAAATCATTTACTCGGCTTTTAGATTTTCTGATCGTATCCTATATTTAAGATTTGATGATGAAAAATGGTTTGTTTATGTGTTTACTAAAAATAGCATAGGTTTGTTAAAAAAAACTCTCATATATCATGTCACATAGAAGATGGTGAAGAAACTGTCTCAGTTCATAGATGACCAGTAACTTCTGGATCTACATAGGATACGATCAAGTTAACCCAAGCAAGCCACCATACATTTTAAAAAATGTAAAGCACATTGGCTGGTTAAGTTTTGTATTCAAAGTTTCATACGATTTTTCTCATTGTACCTTAGCTTTTGATACATTGCACTCGTACAAAGTTCATGTCAATATAAAGAGCTAATAGAAAACAGTATGTTGACCGTAAAAGAGCAAATAGAAATCCTTTAAAAGATAGCATATGAACTATAATCGTTTTTTGGGACAATCATATATGGAACTCTATGACCTACACTGAGTTTGGTCACAATCCCTGGAAGAATCTAGTACGAATGAAGTCTGGATCACCCCAAACAACAGTTCGTGCCGGTGCTCCTGCACGAGCGCATGACCACATCAGCTCAAGCATAAGGAAGAAGAAATAATTGGTCCTCAGATTTTATTATTTGAATTTTAAGGTTCAGGTAACATGAATTTTATATGTTTGTACTTTGTAAATTATCTACATACCACAGAGGCTGTTTCTATCGATTGTCAATGTTGCTGCAAAAGATCGTTGCTTCTCCTCGCCTTTCGTACCCCATTCAACAAAAGGTTCAGCTTCTTCAATCATCTGCCTCGGGTCTGGTCTAGTTCGGTGTAACTTGCTGCTGTTGCCTCGACTGACGACCTAGAATAACGACTATAAACAAAGGACCACAACCTCCTCAACAGTTGGAGTTTTACCGATCCTATTCAACACCTTTTCGTAATAACACCTATGAATTTCAGCAAATGCCATAACAAAGTCCTTATCAGTAGTCTTTTTGACACTCGTAAAACTTACATACACATTCTCACCATCCAATATACTTCTAATTAATACTCCCAATAATACCAGGTTGATCAACCTGTCTACAAAGGATAATATGACTAATATATCATATTTAACTCACAACCACTTCAACGACACCTACTTTTGTCAAATGTGGGACCCCATCTTTTACTTTCCCCTCAACTTGAATATCCTGAGACTTGGAGACTGCTGTCAGGAAACGGGATTTCACATCAGCAATTTGGACTTGAATGAGATGAAGTGGCTTTTTATATGACCCGTCTAAAATGACCTGTTCTTCACTTACATGGATACCTTTGGCAACCATAGTGTGGAGTATTCGGATGTCTAGATCATCAGGCGCTCCGCCAACGGCATATGTCACTTTTGTTAATTTCATACCACTTCCGCCTGCTAGTAATTGACTCGCTAATTTACCTATTTGTTCAGCAAGTGCAAGATAGGGTTTCGGCTTTGTTAGTACCTATAGCAGCAAAGGTCATAACAAAAAAAATAAATAATCTTCCTATATTGTTTTGAAACCCACAGAAAGAGTTAAAGCTGACAGTTTTGAAGAGACAATTACGGAGATCGTCACTCGTCGATATCATTTGTATTAATCGTCCCCATATTTGGACGCATGAGGGACCAAAATATTGTCGATGATGGACGATTTATGTGTATTTTAACAAAGCACTGGCATGATTTCTGTAATTTACCCTTTGACAATTGAAACATCATCATGCTATTTAAAACATTTAGCACACAAGAGAAAAGAAGCATTTTTTCTCCTAATAACTTGATTGTAGCAGGTTGTCATTCATAATATCTATTAATGTAGCTAATAGACTTTTTATCTTCTTCAATATATGGTCTTATGAAAGTGATGGCTTCTTTTCTAATTAGAGGGATTCAATAAGTGTAAAAAAACAGTTAAGTATTATCTAGTCATGGCTAGCATTTAAGAATATAGGTCATCAGTTCAATAGCTTAGCGAGCAAGTGTCGGTGATGACAGTGTAATGAGCTCCTGTTTTTTTGTTTATAGTACATGATTTTCAACTATAATTTGTATTGCGAAAATTATATTGTCGTGTTGGTGGATAAGCTGTTGGCTAAAATTCACTATACAAATTATAACCGAAACTTTAACCTATATACTCCACTTCATATGTCTCAAGATACCAACTGCGAAAATCAATATGGAACGTAAAAAAGGCGAGTGATTTTATTTAACCGAAGTCCAGACTATAGATCCATCTTATCTAGCTAGTTACTATTTTTAGTCACTAAAGTTCGCTATACTTCCTATACAAATACAATTGCATCTAGGGAAAATTTTTATAACAAATACTTGTAACGAATAAAGTTTATTGTCAATTAGCCACAAAAACATACTATCACCTGAGAACTTGTTTCCATCCAGCCTGATCCAACGGAGGCTCGTGCAGTTCCTTATGCAGTATGGTATTGGCCCTTTGAAATTGTTGCCATTCATAGTGAACTGATCGAACATGAAACTACTACATAATCCTAAAGGTAGTTCACCCGAGAAACTGTTGTTTAAAAAGCTAACATTCGTTAGCAAAAGAATGTTCTTGCCTAAGTCTGTAGGTAGAATTGTTCCAGTAAGATTATTGAAGAAAAGTTGTAAAGCATCAAGGTTAACCAAGTTTCCAATTGTGGAAGGTATCGTACCTGAGAGATGATTGACTGAAAGATCCAAACTTATCATAAACTCCAAGTTTCCAATCTTTACTGGGGTCGGGCCTCTAAAACGTTACTCGTGGACAGGGAATGGTACTCGTGGCATTTTCTAGAGCTGGTAAAGATTCTCAATGACAACTATATGTATGCTAAAATTTCACAATATATAGGTAACAAAGCGGAGTTGTCCGAAGATAAATCAGAAAGGCTAATAGATATACTTGGCGATCAAGATAAAGCGAAGGAAGTAATTGAAGCTGCCAAAGCATCTATGGGTATGTTTATAGTTACTGTCATATAGTGTCTGGAGGTGGCACATTGTCCGGGTTGGGTAATGTGTCTTAACGGGCTCAGGTTAAAACTGGTCTAATCCTTTTCATATGGTCGTTATGGGTGCAGCATACCAACTTATTTTGTTTAGTTTTCTATAATCTTATAATGACTCATGCATTAATTGTGATTTAAAGTTATATTTTTTAAGGTAATTTTTTCACAATCATACATATTAGCATTTCTCATATACTCCCTTTGAATATTTATGAAAAAGCACTCAAAGTAGCAGCGGAGAAGGAAATATGCACTCAAAGAGAGTACTGAGATTACCTCATATTGGAAGCGTAGACAGTAGTAGGTGTTGATTTTTTGATCGGCATGATTTTTTCTGCAAAAAAAAGAGCACGCAAAATTGAATGGTAAATAAAACCAATAAAATAAAATATGAACAACTTTTAGACAAAGTAAAAAAAACACTCATGTCGGTCTTCAATACTTTTGTGCATAACTGATAAAAAAAAGCTCTTTCATGAGAAATGATCACCATTGGAACATCTTGCTTATTAATTAATTCTTTAAGCCACTCAGTCGTGTCCAGATCAAGATGATTAGTAGGTTCATACTTTACACATTTCAAAGTCATACTTTACACATTTCAATTTCCATGCATGGTGCACTCGGTTGTCGGCTACAGTAGAAAACCACATAAGTCATCCTAATTCTGTTCTGCTACGCAACAGAAGAAAAAGATCAAATGCAAAGCTCCATGTATACAGTTTGTTAAGACCAGTTTCAGTAAACGCATAATGATGTAATTGTAGGCATCGTCGACTAACTACCAATGAACTCATAATAACAACATCTAAATAAAAAATGCATGAATCAGTATGGAAATAACAATAAAAAAGAAACATACCTAGAAAGGAAAAACTCCCACACAGACTGCTCGTGAAACAATTTACAAACTTGAAAGTTGCGAACACAATTTGTAAGTCGTTGAATTTCATAACTTTCTATACGATCAACTGGACACTATCTGCCAAAAAAATAATAATAAAAAAAAAACAAAAGTTTCTAGCATACATTTTTGAAAACAGAAGTCACATATAAATTATCTTTTATAGTTACTAAAGCTTGATCATAAAGTGAATAGGTATCAAAAAAATTCCCATTAAGACTGATAGCACTATCAAACACACCATGTCTTTGATAAACCATATGACCGTCTATCAGGTTAACCATCATTGCTTGATCAAGAATAAAGATATAAATGTTTAGACAGTATATACGGGCACTTACAAAGAGGGAAGCCAACCATCGTATAAGTACAAAATAAGTTGCTGATTTAGCTTATTTCGACATAAGATAATCAAGATAAATAAGACTAAATATATATCATTACCAGGCAATGAAGGAAAATTTACTTTTTTGGCAATTTTCATCGGTAAACTATTACCTCAGGCTGTGAGAAAGCAAGCTTCTTAATTTTGGTAAAATTCTTTGAAGATCCACCTTCAACCACATATGATGCCAGTGTAAAAGGAGCTCCAACGAAACCGAGAACTGCAGCTTCATTATTCGCCTGAATTTAAACACAAATCAAGCATATATCAGCCTTTAACCCAAGAGTTTATTAGACATACACGACAAAGGCATGCAAAACAATACCATTGAGTAACTTGTGTATCTGAGAAGCATCAACATCAACATTGAGTAACTTGTTAGTTTCCCTATGAAAATTTTCAACAAAAGAAATAATACAATATAATTAAGTCATGGAAAAATGTATTTACCACAAAACTACCATACTTGAGTAAAAACAACAGTTTACCGCAAAAAACCTCACAAACAACAGGGACAAGATCATTGCTATTGTTTGAATATCCACGAGATTTATCCACAACCATGCCAGATATATGAACAAAATTGCGAGGTTACTGTTTGTATACTCTACTCCTTCCTTTTCCAATCTGCAATATCAGTGAAAAGTTAAACGTTTAATTTGTTAATACCTTTTGACATTGTCCTTTGGTAGGTCTCATTTGTATGGTTCATTGGAAATAAAGCTTGATTTTGGACAACGACAGGAAGGAAGGGTGTATTAAGTAGTTTAGTGATGAGAAGGTGCGTCTGTTTGATGGTCATTTTTGTTGTGGTTTGCATGTAAAACAGCTAAATGTGGCAATTTTAAACGTTACTTGTTAATGGGTCAACTTGGGTATGTTAGATCTAACAAAGTAACAGGTTAACGGGTAAACTCAGGAAATGTGGACAAAAATACATTTTATATAAATTTTGTAATACTTAACTCATATTTTCTTCTGCTAATTTGAGTTAAAAGATGACCTTTGTTGAATACAATAGATTACACACCTACACACATCCGAACACCTTTAAGTGAACCTCACAAATAACCTGAGACATGGCTATTGACTTCTATTGCCATCCAAAATATTCAACATTTACAAACACAATCAGGCTCATGGTACTCATTGTTTGTGTCCAAGATACATGTGACCGATCAATTTAGCTGGTAATGGCCTATACAAATGACACTAATACTAATGGGTGGCAAACATTTGAAAATGCTATGAGCTGTTTAAATCTTTAGGTAGCAAAATTGTTTCATTTATAAATATGTAATGTTAAAGCCTTTTGTTTACTATCAGAAGGTACACGCATAATTTCTTTATCCATAAGTCAAGGTCTTTTTTTTACCCCTGTTTTATTCTTATATACAAAGTGAGAAGTGGAATACCTGAGTAGGATGCTGTCCTGGTCCATCCCCAGCATTAATAACCGGAATGTTAGCGGTCATGGATGCACTTGGCGCCGCACCACTTTCAAAATGTCTCATTCCAATTATGTCTATATACCCTTCAACTGTCATTATAGTATATGTACAACAGTAACATATCAAAATGATTCAGATAGAAAAATTCAACCCATTTATTAATATCTGGGAACCCAACTGACCCGTTTCGACCCATACTTAATAATGACATAGTTTAACATTTAACCCAGACCCAATTTGACCATTTACCTTCAAGTGTATCTCAATAAAAAAGGAAAACTAAAACACTGTAATTGTGCCCTTTAAAGCCGCTAATATTGGCCCACTAACCTCACCATCTGGTACCTGTTAATATACACTTAACTCGATGATGATCGTAGTTATGAAAGTCATGAACAGACAACACAATATTGGTGCATGCCCAGCAAACACTAATTCGTAGAGGCAAAACTACATATAATTCTAAAAATTTCCAAAGAAAAGCTGAATGTACACAGGCTGTAAACGATCAAGACCCAATGCTTACAAAGACGGGACGGACTTTGCTCTGATGAATTGTTTCAGAATGGCTTTTTATTCATCAATTATCTTTTCCTCCTCAGGGCCATTTGGTTTCAATTTCCTTTTCTCCTCCAATATCCACTTGAATAGTTCACATTGCTGATCCATGGTATTGGTTCTTGTACTTTCACTGCATCCACTACAGCAGGGGTTACAACTAAAGGTATTGGTTCTTGTACTTTTACTGGTTCCACTACAGCAGGGTTTACAACTGAAGCAGTTGAAACGGTAGATGTAGGAGTAGAAGTAACAGCTGTTACCGCTTCGTCTATGTTTTCTTTCTTCTTTGTTCTCATGAATAGGTAAGCTACAAAAGATAAAAAAGTATTAAGAAATGTTTCTTCGCATTTATCAATTAAGAGAGAATTTAATCCTTGTTTTGTCTTTATACCATTGCTAATACATCGCTGTTAAACCTGAAGAATAAAGAATCTAAGATAGTGTTGTCACAAATGAATCCTAGATCAAACTCACAGGGTGAGTTTAAGTGCTGATAAAGGCAAAAGAATATTCATCGAACTTTAGGACACAGAAAAGTGCTACTGAATCACGGGGCTAATGACTATGACAGATGGTAAAAAAGTTAATAGAACTATATTGAAAGATCAATGTCAATAACAATACAAAGTAGCAACGATGGTAGTAGGAAACTATAATGTTGAAATCATATGACCCATTAAAATCAAGTAGAACCCGAACTGATCCATTTTAGAGTAACAAACTGAAATTTCCACCACTTTATGGAAAAGAAAGTTGACTTATGTTTGTTAGAACATATATGTGAAATGGGAAACTTTAGTGGCTCAATTTATACTTATAAGAATGGCAAGCCAATGAACATTAATTTGGAAAGACGAAGCATCTTTTACACATTTCATGAACAGCTAGCAACCTACCTTGGGCTTCCTAATATTGATAAGGTCTACGTCAGTTTATATACTTATTGTGTGTGGGTAAATACACATGTAAGTAGCTGAATTTCCCTCTGCTACAGTCGGCAAAAACATTTCAAGAATGGCTATCTGTCTGTGCCATTGAAATAACTGATCCTACGGAAAAGGCTCTTTATGCATATCAATCATATTATTCAAGGAATACCCAACTTGATAACCTCACAATTACTTATAAATGGTTTCATTTGGGATGTTTCTATCTCAAAATAGGTCAAATAAATAAGATTAGCTAAAAGGGGAATGGGTCAAATGAGTTGTATGGGTTGCAACACATTGTATTCAATTATTTATATTCTTATTGCAATTATTTATTATTTTTGTAATATTTGTTATATATAACAATAGGACAGAGACTGATGTGGGTGAATTGTCGGACCTGCTAAAAGTAAATCATCAGTGAAAAGGAGGGCAATACCTCGGTTATAAGCACCAATTAATGGACTTAGTCTTCACCTAGAAACAAAGGCTCCCTCAAAGCAATCTCCAATAAAATGCAACCAATTGACCATATATCAATGGCTGTAGTATATCCTGAGCAGTTAAGCAACAACTTGGGGGTTCTATACCACCTATTCACAACATATTCGGTCATGAAATTTGTCTCAGCTGTTGTTCTTGCAAGATCAAAGTAACAACATATTCGGTGGAGGGGTATCTCGTAGATGGCTAGTTCCATGAATCTGGAGTTCGGGTAGGTTGTCTGCAAGCACCTCTATCCAACAGACATACCATGTACAAAAGTAAAAGTTCTAGTGATCCGCTTTTAATGTTAAGTTAAATGGTAGGAAAAATAATTATAACAAACAGTCAAGAAGCTGTACCTTACAAAGATAATGCATCAGGGTCATTTTGTTGTACCTTACAAAGATAATGCATCAGGGTCATTTTGTTGCTCCTGGCATGAGTTTCGTTAAGCTTGAGGAGGCTTTCCAATTTAAAACCAACAGCAGCGCCTAAAAAAACCAGGTTATTTTAGTTTTTTACAGTTACAAATGGCGATGAGCTTAACGTACGTAAAAGTCATAAAGACTCACCTCTTGCAGTACCCTGGTTCAAAGTTTTTCCAAGAGAAAGTATCCTCTGCATGATTCTCCGAAACTTGAGAGAACTCCTGATCTGATAATCTGATATTATCAATAACAGTATAAGTTGATCCAATTAGATAGCCACTGATTACCTAAAAGATTACATTGATGAGATGCAAGAGATATTATTAGTATTTCTGGTGCATATTCAGCCGTAAAGATAACTTGACTGCATTGGCTTACCAGATAACTTATAGTCCTCCTTGATAGTAGAGGATTCAGCTCAATACCACTATTTGATTCAAATACTTTTACAGTGTTGAAGTTAGCTTACATCAAAGCCAAACTGAATGTGGTAAACCTGAAGATAATCATGCTTTGTACGGAAAGAAAAGAAATATCAACTATTCCCAAATAATGTCTTGGATGAAAGGGTGTGGACAGTAATAGATCTTCCTGCATAAATATGTAATTAAATGTGAAGAATGGTGAAAATAAATTGTAAGACACGAAGAATTAAAACGTATACTAATTAACCTTTGCGCACATACTCCTTGCTTCATTCCAATCTATATTATGATAAGGGACTGTAAATAGCTCATCTCTCAAAGCCATAACTGTAGTTGTGATGGGACCCACAAATTTCGTTCCGTATAAATATGACATAGGCAAGTATACCATTCTAGCATGACACCATACATATAAGCATCCTAAGGGCTAACTGATGCGACACAGCTCTAACCTAAACTATAAGCTACAATAGGAACCAAAAATCAAGCCTACACCTCAAAAGGATAAGGAGATAAGCATTCTTGAACTTAGCTATTTGGGACAGAAATACATAAGTGTGCACACACTATGTGAACAGATAGGTAACTTGCAGACCTAGTATAAGCTCTTAGATAAACTCCTATCTACATCCAAAGCAAATTCAGATAAATTCTACACTATGGGCTACTAAAGGAAACAAAAATCAAGTAGAAACATCAAGTGGAATAGCAGATATTAAGCTGTTAAATAAGCAATATGGACAGAACAGTAGCAGACATAGACAGAAAAGTGGACATATGAGGTTCTAATAACATCAAGAGAACATCTTTGTTTTTCTATACCAAGAACTGCTTCACAATTATTCGTGATGAGCTCTTCGATCATAATGGCCTGGTTCACATCTTTATCAAATTGTTCCTAAGCACAACGCACATGTTCTTCCCAAGTATCATTAGCCTCAAGCTGATACACACCAAAAGCTGCTGGACAGAGGTCATCAACCTCCATTCTTCTATATTGAAGGGCATTAACCTGTATACAGATGTTCTAATCATATAATGAAAATTGCTTTTATACTCTGATCAAATCAAAACACTCTTGAAATCCCAAAGACCTTATCAAATGAAATTGTAGTGTACAACGGGAAAATACTGGACCTTAGGCAAAAGAAAATTACCTTCAAAAGCAGCTATAGGTAATAAGTGATGTCTTGTAACATCCTTAGATGCTTCTCATATCATAATTCTCTCCCTTCCTTCGTCATCGCGGTTGCCAGCTCCTTTTTGTGATCCCTCGGCATGGTTATAATACTACATCTTCATCCTATTAACAAACAAAATCCAACAATCATATAAACATAAACCTCATACCTTTCCATAACTTGTTTATATATAACTTGCACAAAACAGAAATTTGTTTACCCTAACATACCTTTCCAGCTTTCGATGCCTTATTATTTATATTTTCCAAGAGGCCGACAGCTTTCCGGACTTTCTCTTCATTATTAAACCATTCTTCATGAACATTGGTAACACTCCTGAGCGTAAACAATTATACACGGAAATCAATAACCATAATTCTGGTTGAGATGGCGATTATCTTATAAGCATGATTATGTGTGTGTGTGCGTGTGTGTGCCAGAAAGAGAGAGACATACGTTATGAATTTGACTCCAGTGAACTGACAGAGTTCTGCCATTCTTTGTTGAAGTCAAATGTACACAAGTGAATGTTGAACCTGGTAACAGTAGCAAACACATAGTAACGCAACATTTAAACCAGATTTCAGAATAATTAAAAGAGTTAATTATTTGTTGTTTTATTAATAATCCATTCCGTGAAGGAAGCTAATAGGTACCTGCTACTGTAACAGCTGATTGGGCTTCTGATCTTGAGTCGATGAGTTATTTCCCTTCTTGCAACATCAATGGCTTTAAATATATTGCAACATACTCTTTCCTGTGGACATAAAACCTGGTAGTCACGATAAAATTTTATAGTATCCAAGACCAAGCTTCGATCTAAGAAGACATTCGTACCTACACCTCAATCGTGATCTTCTTCAAACAACGGTGGTAACTTGTTTTGATTCATAGTTGCTTTTTGAATCAAGACTCATCGTACATACATATTAAATCAGTTACATGATCACATGCATGCACTTGATAGCATTATATTAAATCCAATTTTTAAAGTGTAGGCTTACCATTATGAGTTTGAGATTGATTCAGGCGACACCAGTAGATGAGATTGTGTGAAAAAAAATTATGATATTAGGGTTTCTGAGAAAAAAATATATTATGAATGAGTAAAAAAAAATTCGGTATATATTTTATTAGGTTAACCTAAGTTGTAAGGATTCTCCTACATAATTGGTTGCATTTATAGATTATAATAGGTAACATAATTATCAAAATAACTTGTTGCCTAAGTGGTAAACACACAAGTTATTTATCCAAATGACCAAGGTTCAATCCTTACAAAGCTTCTTTTTTATAAATAATTTTCAAAAATAATTATTAAAATTCCGAAATTTACAAAAATAATTATTATAAAACCGAAATTTACATAAAATCTAAAATAATTATTAAAATTAAATTTACAAAAATAATTATTATAACGAAATTTACATAAAATCTAATTAAATTAAAAAATTAGTGCTTAGGTAATTTACAAAAATAATTATTATAAAACCGAAATTTACATAAAATCTAAAATAATTATTAAAATTCCGAAATTTACAAAAATAATTATTATAAAACCGAAATTTACATAAAATCTAATTAAATTAAAAAATTAGTGCTTAGGTGGACAACTATGCTTATGTGGCATTGAGGTGGCATTGAGGTGTCATTGAGGTGGCATTGAGGTGGCATTAATGCCAAATGCCTCCTGTTATATATAATTAAAATAAAAGAACGAGCTATCATGATACGTACAAGAGATTGTACATATACTAACGACTTATGTTATTATTCTTTATGAGTTAAGTAAGGATATCTAGAAAGTTATATATTTTTTTTTACTATTTGTGCCAATAACGACTCATATTAATCTTCTTAATTAGTTTAACCCATGGGTACATGGGTTTTTGTTGGTCCCAAAATTTGGGTAAAACATGAATATGTTTCATAAGATAAACAAAAGTTTTACACAAGACCCATTTGACACTAATAACATCATTCTTACTCTCCAACGCTTATAATTCTTATTATAATGAATCAAAGAATTACAATTGATAAGTTTGAAACACTATGTGACAAATAAAATTCTCTTAGAAATAAATTATAGCTTACTAGCTTAGCTTATGATTCAAGGAGAGGAGGATTCTATCACAATAATACTTTGTATTACTTTTTGTGTTTAGAATCTCTCTTTTTATTGAGCACTCAAAATGACCAACAATAAATCTCCCCTATTTGGATATACAAATAGCCTAAGTATTTGCAGACGTAATTGGGCATAACAACTTCTTCCTACTTTCTCAATTACAATAAAGAATAAAATAAAAATAGTACATTTTCATCATTTGTTGTTAAGGTTTCTGAACTTTATTTAGACTTCATGTTCACGGATCTCTCTAGCTTCACCGGCCCACTATCATGTGTGTAGCATCCTCCTACTAGGTATGTTAAGTCATTACTATCATTGTAGTGTTATCAATGACATGTTGATGCATTGTTGTTGAAGGATCCTTAAGCGAGCTACTAATGCCTTTTTGTAATGCATTTTGAATCTCTAATTTAGTCCCTTCTTCATCTCATTTTACATTTAGTGACCAACTTTTGACAAAATTTAGGTGTTACCGTGTCTCTTTTCTCCAATTTTTGGTGAATACTTTTTGTAACTACTTTTAGTGTCACTAAGTCTCCTTCCTCCCATTACCTGAAGTTAGTGACACATTTTCAACAAAAATTGATGTCAACCTCTTTCCACATTTTTTTTATTATTTGCGTGACAATTATTTTGCAACAACAATTTTGTCACTAACCTCATTCCTCGATTTGGTCAAAGGTTTGATTAAATAATTTGTAGAGTTTGTGTAAAGGATTTGTCAGATTTTTTTTAGATGGTTTTGTGAGGATTTGTGTGAGGTTATTTTTTTTATTATCATTATTATTTTGTGGAGTGTTTTTAGTGAGGTTTTTGTATAGGTCTTTTGTGGAGCGTTTTGTGCGAGTTTTTTTGTTAGGTTTTTTTGAGGGTTTTTGTATGGGGTTTTTGAGTAGTTTTTTTTTTCTTTTTTTTCTTTGGATCATTTGGATATATGAATTAGTCAATTCAAAAGTTTTTATCAAAGCGTTTCTCACCCTCAAAAGTTACAACGTTAGTATTAATTTTTAAAGTAAACTCACTTTGAGTCTTGCGAGTCTTGCCTAGAAATTCCAAAATGCTCTTACTATCTAATTGTGTATTTACATTATCTTATTACAATATAAATAAGCTCATTTCCAAAGTACTTAAACAAAATAAAGATTCTTTCTTAAATTGAATTCAATTAGAACACAAAAAAGAGTTAGTGATTCTTGTCATATTGTTATCTAAGAGAGTCGTGCTTTTTTGGCTATGATGTACGCAAACTAATTGTTGTTTCTGCCATTGTTTTTTTTTTTTTTTTTTTTTTTTTTTTTTTTTTTTTTTTTTTAACTTTTCTTTTGCTATCTCAATATATTCACCTAATAAGCCCCTACCAAGGTCTTTGTGTACTTGAGGTTTATGACCACTACCGGCGAGATTGTCAATATTGTAAGGCGAATAAAAAACATGAATATCTATATCTATACTATATATAATAGAAAAATGGTCAAAGGTGAAAAGATTGAAAACTTGAAATGTTGAAAATAGTCAAAGGTGAGAGAAATATATAGTGTAATTAAAACAATGATATATTCACATTGTACAATTAATTAAAAGCCTATTTACCAAATTAAATACAACAAATTAAAACACCATTTACTAAAAAGTATAATAAAATTTTCACAGTGTACAATTTAAACAAGCTACAATATAATCCAAAATATAAAATAATTATACACACTAATTAGTTTTATTTTTAAAACACCCTATTATACACATTATAAGATTCACGAAGTTATTAAAAGTTAAGCTGTAAAATAAATTGCTTATCAGTTCTATTCGGTAGATTAGCACTGCCATAACTGGTGTTTGATGGTGAATAAGTGGATTGGATACTCGGAAAATACAATCTTGCACACGGATTGACGCTAACGAAAAAACAATGCGACCACGCCATTAGGAATTATTTTTTCCGAAAAGGACTCTCTAACGCTATAGATACAATTTGTCAAAAGATTATTCGTCATCAAATCTTGATCGAAACCAAACATTGCTACCGCTAGGCGCAAAGACTGGGCCGGTTAATAAATGGCCAAATGAAATTTAAACTTAAATGGTCAAATGAAAATTAATCACTGACCATAAAAAAATCATAAAAAATTTTAAAAAGTTTAAAAACAAAATGAAAGTTAATCACTTACCATATACTATACCAGATAAGAATGAAAATTAATCGCTTACCATAGTATACAAAATAAGAAAAATTAATCACTTACCATGGTATACAAAAAAGAATGAAAGTTATTAATAACAAAAAAGTAATTACTTCAAAGCAATCACTTAAAACTCGTTTGCTTATATCTACGAGGCTTTCAGACCCGTGCAATGCACGGATTATGTTGTTGAGTAATTTCTAATAAGTTACATCATATATGATACTACTTGATCCAAGACGACCGTACTCTTTGAGAGTATGTATTTATTCTTAATATTTAAAAAAACAAACAGACAGGTTAACTAAACCAAAACAATTTTGACATGAAGAAATTCGTATATAATTTCAGCGCATAAACGTATGTCCTATATTATTGAGTTATTAGCACAAATAAAAGATCGATCTTTATGGAAACAAAATTCGTACATTCGTACGGGTTAAAATGCATCGCTCTTTCTATTTTTTAGATTTGATAAAATATTTATAATTGTTTAAAGATGACTATAGCCTTTTAAAAAGTAGGAAGTCTATTATCTTAGGCATCTCACCTTCTTCTAAGTTCAATATATATTATTTCTTAAAGATATAATCATTTTTCAAAATTATTATAACTAGCTGATCTTAAATAACTATTGCATCCATAATGATTTGCCTCAATGTTCATGAATAATAGAGACGTCCATACAAAACGTTAATAAATCCAATTAATTTGTCTTATTTATTCACGATTCTAATATTTCCAACCAACATTATGAGCTTAGGCTTGTCGCATTGGAACAAATGAAATCGGTTGGGCATCCTTTTTTTGACCATCGACCGATGTTAGATCGGTTGGGCACGAGTGTGGGTGGCCGGTTGCCACATCGGTTGTTTTGCAAATTTGGGCATATCGAGTGTGTTTACAACCGATATTTTAATGCATGTATCCCTTTTTTTTGTCATACCAAATTTCTATTTACCCTCATATTATTATGTTGTCATGGGCTTGACCCATTAAATCAAAACAACTTTTAAAAAACGACCCTTGGGTCTCATTAAAAAAAAAAAAAAAAAAAAAAAAAAAAAAAATTCTTGGGTCGTCGACTGGGGCATCCGAGTTGTCTCAGGTCGCTGGAGAGAGAAAGCTGACGTGGCGCAGGTTGTCCCAGGTCGTCCCAGGTTGCGACTGGGACTAGCCTTAATGATAGCTCTTCATATAAAAGATGAATACCGTTTTAGGTGGATTGAGTTTTTGTCAAAGTCACTCGTATAAATTCTCATTAAAAAGACATCATTGACTTAAATTTGCTATTATACGCTGATTATGAATATAAAATTAGTTACTTTTTTTTTAATATAGATTATTTATTGGTCGATTTTTTTTTATCGAAATTAGACATCGGGTTTTAAGTTTAATGAGGTGGGCTGGGCCGGCCGTGTTGCGGCGGGGATGTATTGTTTTATTTTTAAATCTCACTAATTATTTTTATATGTTGTTTGATACATGTTAAATTTTTTTTCTAGAGTTGAATTAGCGGATGTTACAACCATTTTCAATTACATTTTGATATTTTCACGTTCTATTTTGAACGTTATACGAAACATTTACCACAATATCGCATATCGTTGATTGTATGCAGCTAAGAACCGTTGCCGCTAGGTGTGGGTACTTGCCTAGTTTTATATAAAGAAAACCTAATAAACACTCTTTTTGTCCTAATCTAATAATCAAACTAAAAGAGATTGAAGGAAAAATATAAATAGCAAGTCTAGAGGTGGCAATTAAAGATTCGTTGGTTAATTATGGGTTCGTTGGGACTACTTGTTAGATGTTCTCCAGGCGTTTGGGTTTGGTCCGAATTGGTGTAAGTGGATTCGTGGTACGTTTAGTTCTGCGATGGCGTCAATCTTAGTTAATGGGAGTCCTTCATCTGAATTCCAATTTCATGGTGGGTTAAAACAAGGAGATCCATTATCTCCTTACCTTTTTCTTCTCATCATGGAATCGTTACACTTTTCCTTCTCTCGAGTTGTTAGTGAGGGTCTTTTCAAAGGAATTCTTTTGGATGGGTCGATCTCTATCTCGCACCTATTCTATGTGGATGATGCTATGTTTATAGGGGAATGGTCTGATGACAACTTGAAGAGTATCATTAATATTCTCAAGTGTTTTTCCCTAGCGTCTGGATTAAAGATTAATATTCATAAGAGTCAAGTTCTAGGAGTGGGCGTTCCTTATACTCGTGTTGTGCAGGCAGCGAATTCTATTGGTTGTTCTATTATGGATAAATGTTTTCGTTATTTAGGTGTGATGGTGGGTGAATGTACATCTCGGCACAAGGCTTGGTCTGATTTAATTCTTAAGTTAAAATCGCGGTTATCTAACTGGAAGGTGAAAACCCTTTCAATTGGTGGTAGACTTACTCTTTTGAAATCGGTTCTTGGCGCTTCCCCTATATATAATATGTCTATATATAAGGTCCCTAAAGGAGTTTTGAGATCTATGGAAGCAATTCGAAGCAGATTCTTCAATGGAGCAGATTCTTTCAGATAAGAAGATTACGTGGTTAGCCTGGGATAAAGTTTTGGCGTCTAAAAAGAATGGAGGCCTAGGTGTTTCGAGTTTTCATGCGCTTAACCGCGCCCTTCTTCTTAAATGGGTATGGCGTTTTGTTTCTCAAGATGGTTCTCTTTGGTGTAGGGTTATTCAAGCTATTTATGGTCCTTCGATTGAGTCTCATCCATCTAATCTGACGTCTAATTGGTGTTCTATTGTGCGTGAGTTGAACTTACTGAATAATAAAGGGTTCAAATTCCTTTCTCATTGCTTAAAGCGTATTGGAGATGGCTTTCGTACTCGATTTTGGCAGGATCGTTGGCTAGCTGGCATGGTTCTTCGAGATAGATTCCCACGTCTTTTCGCGTTAGAGACGGACAAACAAGTTTTAGTTGCTGTTAAGATGGGAACTTCTATGGTTGATTCTTTTCGCAGGAATATTCGGGATGGTGTGGAACGTCATCAGTTTTTAGAGTTGAATTCTATGCTTGAGGTTGTGTCTTTGTCGCCGGTTCAAGATAGATGGTGTTGTGATTTATCTGGCGATGGTGAATTCCGGGTTAAGGAGGTACGTAATATTATTGATGAATTATTTATTCCGTCGTATTCAGATTCTACCAGATGGGTGAAATACATTCCCATCAAAATCAATGTGTTTGCTTGGCGTGTTTATCGTGATTGTTTGCCGACTAGATCCAACCTCAATCATCGTGGTGTTATATTGGATTCGGTTTCTTGTCCTTTATGTCAGTCTTCTGAGGAAACCATTCATCATATTCTGTTTCGTTGTGATTTGGCCAAGATCGTCTTGCGTAAGATTTGCCGTTGGTGGGATTTGTCTTGGCAAGAGTTGACGTCGGTATCGGATTGGGTTTCCTGGTTTTCTTCTATTCGCCTCTCCCAAAAAGTTAAGGCTATGTTGGAAGGTGTTTTTTATATTGCTTGGTGGTATATTTGGGTGTTCCGCAATCACTTTATTTTTGATGATTCGCCTCCAAGACGATCGGTGATCTTTGATGATATTGTTTCTTTCTCCTTTAATTGGTGTTCTAGTAGATGTAATAGGGTTTTCTCGTGGGAGACTTGGTTAAAAAAACCCGTATTTGATTTCTTTGTAATGTTTTCTAGCGTCTTGCTAGTTTCAATAAAATTTTGCCGTTCAAAAAAAAAAAAAAAAAAAAAATCATGGGTAAATTTGAGTAAATATTTATCTGGAGATGAGTTTTGTTAGGTCTTCTCGGATATTTTAAAAGGGTTATACTTAGGTATTTGTTGTATTCTAATTTTTTGCCTAGTAACCAACAAATCTACGATTTGTGTAACAGATACATGAAAAACTATAACACATTTTTATACTTTTTGATTTGAAATGTAGAAAAAAAAAAAAAAAAAAAAAAAAAAACTAGTGGGTTAAACTAACCCGAGACCGTATGATCCGAATGCGTTTTAACTAGTGCTCTCACATGATCACCATAAACCCTGGCCCATTTAGGTACGCAACTCGACCCGACATGACTCACCTATTTTTTGCACTTATAGTTAAGTGAAAGAAGAGTAAAACAAGGAGGAAAAAAAAGAAAAAAAGAAAGAAAAAGCAATAACTAATTCAAAACAAGAAAAAAAAGGAAACAAATATGAAAAAAGAGTTAAACTTAGGTTTATAGCAAAGCAAACACATAAAAATATTATTAGCTATCATTAAATAACCAAGTATATGTGCAATATTATTGTCTTTAAATATTTATTTTGATTATGCAGACAAGAAAAAATAAAAGGTTTTCTATTCATTAAACGAGGGAGTGGAACCTGCCGCGTTGCAACGGGGGTGTTTGTCATTTTTTTAGATGTTTCAGGAGCTGCTAATTCATTGTTATTGGTTGCCATCTTTTTTATCAAGTCTTTTGAAATGGTAAGCATTAACAATTTTTTCTAAAAAGAATTTATGCTAAACTTCAACATTTTATATAAAATCGCACGTATGTCAAAAATTTTCAATATTGGACTTGTTTTTTTTGTAATGTAGAGGCCTTTCTTGCCGTATATATTTTTTTTTAATGAAATAGCCAGATATTTGTCATATATTGGGTAACTAAACTTTGTTATATATAAAAAAGAATTATATATAAACTTTTATAAAAAGTTGTACTTATTTGGCTCTTGTAGTTTTAAAAAACCTTAGAATAATCTTGAAAGTATTTGATAGGTCAAGGGTCTATTTTAAAAGTTTCTTTTATTTAAAAACTATATATATATTAAACTTCAATAATTTTTATAAAATATTGGGCTTGTTTTGTTCGTTATCAAGAGACATTTTTGTCAGTATTTTTTTATTCAAAAATCAAAATATATCTGTTAAATAATTGATATATAAAGTTTGTTGTATAAAAAAGTCGTTAATAGGGTGTATTTTGATTTTTTTTTTTAATTTCGTTTTGGGCAAGTGGTTTGGAAATACTATATTTTTTTTTTTAATTTCATTTAGCATCCTTCAAAAGTGTGTTTTGGAAGCCACGTTCTTTTCCTTGTGGTGACATATTTGGATGTTCAGGAACTCTATTTTATTTTCCTCCAAGAAGCCCCTCAAATGGATGATTTTCGACAATATTGTTTCTCATACTTTCTTTTGGGTAAACAGTAGGTGTAGGAGTTTTAGTGTTACTCGGGTTGCGTGGCTTAATGACCCGCTAAACGCTATCTTGATGTAACTTCTTCTTAGTCTAGCTTCTTGCTAGCTCTTTTTTATAATATTCCGCCGTTCAAAAAAAAATAATCATCGGATGAAGAAAATACTATTAATAATCATTGGATGAATAAAATATTATAGAATTTGGTTCGCCGTGCTATTATATTAATTTCGTTTTGGGCCAGTGGTTTAGAAATACTATTTAATAATCATCGGATGAATAAAATACTATAAGAAATACTATTTAATAATCACTGGATGAATAAAATATTAATTTAATTCGTCGTGCTATTTTATATATATACATATATATATAATATTTAGTAAAATTGAAAACATTTGAAAATGAAAATTAGCAAATTGAGAACGACTTTTTATGAGACAACTTACCTATGTGTGTTTTATAAGTCATAATAATAACAAGAGAAATGATTGGGAGACTTAAACATTGTATCTAATTTCATGCTTAAACTTGCATGACATCATCTTATTGATTACAACTAAAGGACCTAATATTTTACAAGCCAATAAACCATTGACACACATGTCCAGGCATAAAATTAAGCATATCTTTAGTCCTTTAAATCATTTCTCTAATAACAATAATAACATTAGAAATCTAAAAGATTAATGACTATTACACCTTTTAAATAAAAAATATGATAGTAACCTATGGAATTTGTAGTGATATGTGATTTCTCTACGAACCAAGAGGGTGACGGGTTCAAGTCTCGTCAAAGACATGTGCGACATATATATTGTAAGACAGGTGTGAAAAAATTGCCCTTTTGAAAAAAATATGTGATAATATGTATAATCATAAAAGAAAGAGATAAAAAGAGCTAAGAAAAAGATTTGATAGTCTAACATTCCAAATAAAAGATAAATCACCTTATCCAGACTTATGTAATATTTACGTATTCATAATTAAACAAACTAATTCATTTATTGTATGAAACATACACGTTAGTTGTCTATTATTCTCCTACATGCAATTGATGACGAAAAATTGTCGTTTTGATACCCCTTTTGGTGTCTTCAACTATTCATTATGTCATATCAGTCATTTATTTGATATATAATTGATATTTTTGAAAGAAAATATATTTCATAAGTCTTGTTTGTGAAAGAGGTCGACGTCATGTGTCATGTGTATCGTGCAGTTTGCTAGAGTCAAGGATTATAAATTAATTGAACTATTTACCAAATTCAACAGGTTTGCCTGTTACATTTAAAAGACTATGTATCATGATTGCAGTTGGAGTAGCAATCCACGATAATTGTGAGACTGGAAATAATGGTGGTCAATCAATACGTCATAACAATCACGAACACAATGACGATTTTCTTTACAATCATAAATACATCAAATCTTCATCCAATAATATGAATCATGTTCATTTTATTAGGCGAGTCTTTTTAAGAAAATGTACGCTGCTTGGCCAAGGGTATCTGTAACACCCCCGAAAATCTTAATGACAGCGGAAGACTAATTCGGGTGTTACTTGAATGGAGATCATAGTCAACAATTATAGAAAACGACTCAAAAGAGACGTTTTATTAAAATAGTTATCATTCATCGAAAACTCATAGTTTGTTACAAAATATTGTAAATAGATCAAGTGTTTTTCCCAAAAGAAAGATCATGAGTTTGAAAGAAATGATAACTTTTATGTTTTACACCACCAGATAAGCCTTGCCATGCCCCGTTCCGCACCTTGGTCATAATCTTCACTGATTACCTGAGATAACATGCTTAAAAAGGTCAACAAAAATGTTGAGTGAAGTCCATAGGTTTAAAATAAGTTGAACACAAGTATAAGATCATGATCATTGTAAACTAACAATATCATAATGAAAATATCACAGATTATTATGCGCTAAGCTCATGAAACCAAAACTCAACTGCATACACCGAATTACCAGTGTACGTAAATATGCCCCAAAGGAGGTAATAGCCAATTACCTAAAGAAATTCGATATGGTGCGCCCCGGTTATTTCTCTATAACCGAAACGGGGTTCGTTATTCCCCATAGTACTATTCACGATATCTACGTTCACTCGCGGTGACTAATGGTTCATGATCAGGGGACTTGTGGCTAACAACTTAGGCAATACCAATAATCAAGAAGATCAAGCATTTATGAAAAACCCTTGTGTTCTAGTTTAGAGCATGTATCTCCCTCGCGGGGTTTATAAAAATAAAGTAAAAGCGAGGCTATGAACTCACCTTGTTGATAATGCACACGCAAAAATAGATCAAGCACAATGTAGCGGAGGTTCCAACTCGAAACCTAAAATGATGAGATGGCGAGTCTCAGTAATGAGCATTTTGGTTCGCGACCAAAATAATAGAGCATTGAATATTCTTATTCAATAGATCATTGGATTGTCCAATCCAATAGTGTGCGATCGTGATTAACGTTTTAAGTTAATGCTACATTGTCTTAACTAGTGATCGTCACTTACGCATAAGTGAAATGTTTCCCCCGTTGTGATCTTAATAGATTTGTTGAGTATTTTAACGTGTTTGAATAAATTCCCCGTGTGTTTTATCGGACTTGATATATATATATAATTATAATCTTATAATATATATATATAAGTAATACATTTACCGTTATCCGAAAATAAAATACTCATATGGTCAAGATACTTGTTTTTACGAAGTTATTATGGGTTTATAAGTTTTTCTAAACTTTTCCCGAATTTACACTTTTTACCCTTGAGTTACAAAAAGTACAAGTTTAGTCCTTATACTATTAGAAAATGACACTTTGTACCCAAAATGTATTTTATATCAAGACTTTCAGAAATGACATTTTTAGTCCCTTGGTAAAACTGATTTTACGAAAACAGCCCTCTAGGTTCCTTTTATACGCCTTCAACCTTTACTTTTCCAAACTTGTCATTTCTAACCCAAAGTTTATAATCTCTAGTTTAGGTACTTTACATATTCGGCCCTTGGAGTTTCCATGCGTACATGCACACGTATATATTGCCCTTGTACTTTCAAAATTAATATTTCTAGTCCTTAGACTTTTACAAAATATTTGTTTCACTTATAAGTGACCCTTTAACTTTTAAATATGTTACCTTTTGACCCGATACTCATTTGTTTTGCAAATTTGATCCGAACTACTATTGAAATAAACGCAAACTTTACAAAACTAGTACAAGCTTATCTCTAGCTTATTTCTTTAGCTTATTAGCTTATTTTGATCACATTGGGCCGGGTTAGATCATTATTGGACTCGGATTAGGCTTATTGGGCTCGATAGTTGGGCTTTAGGCCCGTTTGTCTAGGCGTGTGTTTAACGAAGTGTAGATGTGATGTGCTCGTGTTGTGTTTCTAAAGATTTGTGATGTGTCTTCAACATGTTAGACTAGTTTTTAACGTGTGACTATGTGTTGTGATCAAGCGTACCATACGAGTTGTGTTGTAACGGTGTGCATATCATATCTAATGTGTGAGAACTAAATGTAAGCAAAGAAATGAAAAGGAAACGAGTTGGGAGGGACTTACTTCACTCGAAATGAGTGGTGATGATACGAGTGAGATGTGAACGAAAGGAATGACCAACGAGAACCCCCTTGTTCTCCTTATAATGTTATTCGCCTATATTAATCCCAAGCTTTTCTAATTCTTTTCCCGTTTTCCTCCTTTTGCTTCTCTTAATACCACGATGGACGATTTTTATGAGTAAGAGATATGTTTGAGTTTTTGAAAGCTTATGTGAAGAAGATGTGTGTTTTTAAAGAAAGCATAAGCATGGCTTTTACATTATTTTACTTGTAGCTCTCCTAATCTCTACTTCATTAGACACATGTAGAAATGTATTTGTTTATGTTTTGTGTCTATGTTTCTTGGCGTGGGGTTGAGGGCAGCCAACATGTAAGGCATGCAATGCCTAGTCAAGTCAATTGAAACATAGTATCCATTGGTTAAGGAAGTCTTGGTTTGAGTCAAAGTGTGTTTAGAGTAGTATTTTATTGGCTTAGGGTGACTAAGTGTATGGGTTTGTCTCTTTTGATCATGTACACACGCAAAGGATTAAGGTCCAAGTAATGTTTGTGAATTTCTTCTTGTGTCGTGGGTGGTAGTAGCTAAGGACCCATGGATTATAAAGTCTTGGTTGAGTCAAATGGGGTTTAGTTTAGCTTAGGCATTTTTATAATTGCTTAGGGTGGCTAAATGGGTGGTTTTTGTGTCTCCTTTGTTCTTTTCTCACGACAACACATGGTTTCAAAAGAAAAGTATTTTTGTTTCTAGTTTGGTTCTTGGTTCTTGCTTCTTGTCCGGTTACAAAACAGAAACACAAAACATGAATGTTAGCTATATGTTTCCATTAGGTGGTTATGGGCTTGGGATTTTTGGATCCGTTTAACGAGGCCCAAAAGGAAAGAATGAGAAAAATGGTGTTGGGCTAGAGATGCAATCCGGCAAAGGCCCAAATAAAGATATAGCGTGGGCTTGGCCCGGTTACAAGGCCCATTTACGTGTCGGGTTCGAGTGGTGAAAAGTCCAATGAGTTCCGAGGCCCAATACGGATATTATATATTTTTATTATAATTTAATTCGTAATTTTTACAAATTTTTACGTATTCATTACGTATTTTAAGGTTATCAGGATAGTGGGGAAATTTATTTAGATCACAACGGTATATTTATGAACGCTCAAACTGCGTTGATCATGCATATGTCAAATGATATGCAAAAGTGATGTTTAGAAAATTTCATGACGAAATAGATCGTGATCAATTCTTGATTAAAACGTTAAGTACATTGAAATTTTCCGGGAGCTTACAGTACCTACCCCTTAAGAGAACCGCGTCCCGCGGTTAAACTCGCAGAGGCTGTCATGGGTGATCTAGATGAACAGGTGGGGATACTTGGAACGCATTATATCCTCGCGCTCCCAGGTGAACTCTGCACCTCGTTTCTTATGATTCCATCGAACTTTAACGATAGGAATGCGGCTTTGCTTAAGCCTTTTAACTTCTCTGTCCATGATCTCGACTGGTTCTTCGACAAAGCTAAGTTTGTCATTGAGCTGGATGTCCTTGAGTGGTACGACTAGAGTTTCATCCGAAAGACACTTCTTAAGATTTGAGACATGGAACGTGTCATGTACTCGGCTAAGTTCTTCGGGAAGATCAAGTTTATATGCCACTGGACCAATTCTTTGAAGAATTTTAAATGGTCCGACGTATCGAGGTTTGAGCTTTCCTCGTTTTCCAAATCTGACCATCCCTTTCCAGGGTGATACTTTGAGCATTACACGGTCTCCGACTTGGAATTCCATTGGTTTTCTTTGAACATCTGCGTAGCTCTTTTGTCTATCTCGAGCTGCTTGCAATCTTTGCCGAATTTGCATTATCTTTTCAGTTGTCTCTTGGACAATTTCGGGGCCTGTAAGTTGTACTTCTCCAACTTCCGCCCAGCAAACTGGCGATCGGCATTTTCTTCCATAAAGTGCTTCAAAAGGAGCAGCTTTAATGCTGGCATGATAACTGTTATTGTAAGAGAATTCAGCCAGAGGTAAGTGCTTATCCCATCCTTTTCCGAAATCAATCACACATGCTCTTAGCATGTCTTCCAGAGTTTGGATCGTTCTTTCACTTTGTCCATCTGTCTGAGGATGGTACGCGGTACTCATATCTAAGTTGGTACCCATGGCTTTTTGAAGCGTTTGCCAAAATCTTGAGGTGAATCGGCTATCACGATCAGATATGATAGAGATTGGTACACCGTGACGAGAAACAATCTCTTTGATGTACAATCTAGCGAGTGTAATCATCTCGTCGTTCTCCTTGATTGGCAAGAAATGAGCGGACTTTGTAAGACGGTCTACAATAACCCAAATGGTGTCAAAACCATTAGAAGTTTTTGGCAACTTCGTGATAAAGTCCATTGTGATTCTTTCCCATTTCCATACGGGAAGTTCTGGTTGAGTTAGCAATCCAGATGGCTTTTGATGTTCAGCTTTAACTTTCAAGCATGTCAAACATTTACTGGCGTATACAGCGATATCAGCCTTCATATTAGGCCACCAGTACAAAAGCTTTAGATCTTGATACATCTTGTTGGGACCAGGATGTATGGAATACTTTGATTTATGCGATTCATGCATGATGAGTTCTCGGATACCTCCAAAGAGTGGAATCCAACTTCGATTTTTGAAACATAGCGTTCCGTCCGATCTCTTCACGAATCCATTCTCATTCTCCGGCATGCCATAAATCTTCTCATTCGGCCTATTTTCTTCTTTAAGAGCTTCGATTTGAGCTTCAAGAATTTTCGACGGCAGGGGTGAATTGATTACCATTCCCAATGATCTCACTCTAAGTGGCTTAGGGCGATCTTTTCTGCCTAAAGCATCGGCAACAACATTTGCCTTTCTAGGATGGTAACGGATCTCGCAGTCATAATCACTAAGCAATTCAAGCCAGCGACGTTGACGCATATTCAATTCCTTTTGATCTAAGATGTGTTGAAGACTTTTGTGATCAGTGTACACTATACACTTGGTTCCGTACAGATAATGTCTCCATAATTTGAGTGCAAATACCACGGCGCCAAGTTCTAGATCGTGAGTAGTATAATTCTTCTCATGAGTTTTGAGTTGTCGTGACGCATAAGCAATCACTTTGTTCCTTTGCATGAGGACAGCGCCTAAACCCATGTGTGAAGCATCACAATATACTACAAAATCTTCGGCTCCTTCCGGTAGTGCTAAGATAGGTGCTTCGCAAAGCTTGTTCTTTAGAAGTTGAAAAGCTGATTCCTGATCGTCTCCCCATTCGAATTTCTTCGTTTTCTGGGTTAACTCGGTCAATGGCTTAGCTATTTTCGAGAAACCTTCGATGAATCTTCGATAATATCCAGCAAGTCCTAAGAATTGACGAATTTCAGTGGGATTAGTGGGTACTGGCCAATTCTTAACAGATTCGATCTTTGCGGGATCCACATGGATTCCTTCACTGTCAATCACATGACCAAGAAATTGGACTGTCTCAATCCAAAAATCACACTTGGAAAACTTTGCGTACAATTTTTCATCCTTGAGTAACTTCAGGACAGTCTTCAAATGTTCCGCATGTTCTTCTTTATTACGAGAGTATATGAGAATATCGTCAATGAACACAATGACGAATTTATCCAAATATGGTTTGCAGACTCTATTCATGAGGTCCATAAATACAGCAGGTGCATTAGTTAAACCGAATGGCATTACTTGGAATTCATAATGGCCATATCGAGTTCTAAATGCGGTCTTGGGTATATCTTCTTCTCTTACCCGTAACTGATGATATCCAGATCTTAAATCAATCTTCGAGTATACACTCGAGCCTTGTAATTGATCAAACAGATCATCGATTCTTGGTAAGGGATAGCGGTTTTTGATTGTGAGCTTGTTCAATTCTCTATAATCGATACACATCCGGAATGATCCATCTTTCTTCTTAACGAATAACACCGGTGCTCCCCAGGGTGAGGAACTTGGTCTAATGAATCCTTTCTCGGATAGCTCTTCTAGTTGTTTGGATAACTCTTGCATTTCTGAGGGCGCTAAACGGTACGGTGCTCGTGCTACAGGAGTAGCTCCAGGAATAAGATCGATTTGAAATTCGACTTGTCGAGCAGGTGGAAGTCCAGGTAAATCTTCTGGAAACACCTCAGAAAATTCCTTGATTACAGGTACATCTTCTAGTCGTTTCTCTTCCGACTTCTTTTCCGTTACTTGAGCTAAGAAGGCATAACATCCTTTTTCCATGTACTTTATTGATTTCGCACAGGATATGATACTTAAGTACTTTCTACTTTGGTCTCCTTGGATGACTAATGTTTCACCGTTGATCGGGATATGAACGGTTTTCTCGTCACAAACAATCCTAGCATGGTGTTTGGACAACCAATCCATGCCAATTACGACATCGAAACTTCCAAGTTTGATTGGCAAAAGATCTATGAGGAACGAATGATCTTGTAATAGAATAGGACAATTACGGATTATGGTGTTGGTTCCTATTATTTTCCCATCGGCAAGTTCTATCTCATAAGTTGTATCTAAGGCGATTGGGGATATTTCAAGTAATGGTGCAAAAGTAGTAGATACAAAACTCTTATCGGCTCCAGAGTCAAACAAGATTTTTGCAGAATGATTGTTAAGAGAATACGTACCCGTCACAATGTCAGGGTTCAACGGTGCATCTCCATCTCCTAGCATGTACACTCTTGCACGCGCATTGTTTGTTTGAACGACATTTAACTTTGGGCATTGACTCTTGAAATGACCGGGTTCTCCACATCCATAGCAGTTCATGTTTGTCACAGTGTTGCCTCTTCCAGGGTTTCGACAATGTTTTCCTTGATGACCTACCTTGTTGCACTTATCGCACTTCACAGTACAAGGTCCAGAATGGTGCATCAAACATCTGTTACACTGGGGATGTGGTCCTACATACCCTTTTCTAGCAGTGGGTGCAGCATAAGCCCTTGCGGCTTCTTGCCTTCGGTTTTGCCGATTGTGGTGTTGATTTCTGTTGTGGTGATAATGGTTGTTGTTGTTCCGATTGTTGTTGTTGGATCGATAGTGGTTGGAATTTGAGGTTTTCCGATCATCAAACTTTCTTTTGTTGTCACTTGAGCCTTGTGCATTTGCAAGCTTTAGTATTGGTTCCATAAGGCGGTGGGATACGATGACAACTTCTTCAACAGTTTTTGGCTTCGAAGCGATAACATCTCCTTCGATGCTTCGAGGTAAACCTCCGATCATAGCTTCCAAAAGTTTTTCATTGGTGGGAAACAGATGAGGACATAAAGCTCTCAGCTCGTGGAATCTCTTGAAGTATGTCTTGAGATCATTACTTTTAGCAGCCAAGTGGTAATACTCATCTTCGAGTTTCTTGATCTCAGTCCTCGGGCAATACTGTTTCATTAACAGTTGTTTCAGATCTGACCATGAGATCTTACAAGCTTCTTCCATTCCAATTGGTTGAGCATGACCTTTCCACCAAGATAACGCATCTTCTAACAAAGTTCCAGTCGCAAACTTGACTTTGCAATCATTTGTGCAGTCACTTAGCAGAAATACAGTCTCGGTTCTCTCAAACCAATGAAGTAGACCAATAGCACCTTCAGTGCCCTTGAAGAATGTCGGCTTGCAGTTCATGAACTCTTTGTAATTACACTTGCGAGTTAAAGTGGACTCACTTTGATTTGTTGGAGTGTTAGTTGCATTTGAGTTTGCCATTTCAAGAAGACGTGCAGCTTCTGCGACACGATTCTCTTCAGCAATGCGAGCAGCTTCAGCCTCACGTGCTGCTTGAGCGACACGCTCAGCTTCAGCCTCTCGAGCAATTCGGGCATTCTCAGCTTCTCTTGCAATTTCAGCTTGCCTTGCAATTTCAGCTTCACGTGCCTCTTGGGCAAGTCGTTCAGCTTCAATGCGTTCAGCTTCGGCTTTAGCAGTATCAGCGACATGTTGTGCTATAGCTGCGCTAACACTTTCAGCGACCATTTTCTGAATAGCTGCGGGAGTGATGGTGGATGAGGTAGCTTTCTTCTTGACCATTTTTCTAAAATTTTCAAGAATAAATACCAAGATTAAGAAATTATCGATCGATGATAAAATTGATTTCATATTATACATTTCATAATAGTCCAGATTACCACTTTAAGTGATATGATATGAATATGATTTTTCTCAACAAATCATAATATATATATGTAAGGACATAAGGATTTGTTCGGCATACATCACCGAGGAGTAATAACATAACATTAGAATAATAGAAATACAACCATGGAATACATCGTTACATAGTTTGTTCACAACCATAAGTTACATCATCATAATACTTGTTCCAAGGTTACAAACCAAAATGATACAAGCCTTAATGCCTCATATGGCGGCTTTATGACACACACTAAGATAAAGATGACTAGGATCTACGCATCTCCCGATGCGTCATCCTGACGACGACGAATCTCCTCGACTATAGCTGTCAGGTCTCGAATCTGCTGCTCACGGGCTTGGTCTCTCGCCTCGAGGTTATCAATCCTCTCCTCCAGTATGGCAGTGTGAGCATGAGCAGATGCAAGCTCGTGATGTAGGACTCTCTCTCGACCCAAAGCAGTCTCTCTCAAAGTGCTAGCATCACGAATAGCAGTCTCCAATCTCCGAGTCAATTGGTTAACAGCCTCCCTTGCCTCCATAATTTGCGTACTCATCATATCAAACACGATCTCGATGGAGTAGCGTCCTACCACAAGGTTCTCGACTTCTTCTTCCAAGCTCTCTATCCTCACTAGCGGAATCTCATCATAATGTGCCATGAGTTCATTCAGTTGATCTTCATGCCTGATAAGTCTTGTAGCCAACAGAGGAATAGTGTGGTGCACTGGTTCACCGGTAACAGGTATGACTGGAGCTGGTGCAGTAGTCGAGCTTTCTCCAAGCTCAAAGGAACTAGGCGCTCCTTCCTCTTCTCTCCAACGTCTAAGTAAAGGTATCAAGAATGACCATCTTCTAGCACCGGATTTCTTCCTTGGCCCGGCCTCGTTGTCCACTTGAGTAGGCTTTTCAGGATCAGATAGTGATGGTGGATAACATTTGATGCAGAGCGGTAAAATTGGCTCACTAAAAGTGTCCAAAGGAGGTGATGCTGTCGGTGGTGATGAAACAGGAACAGTAGTAGTCTGACGGTAGAACACAGTAAGTGGCAGTGGTGGTGAAGTAGCAGTAGGTGGAACACTAGATGAAACTGGTGATGACTGAGCAGGTGGTGACTGAGCTGGTGATGACTGAGCTGGTGGCATCACATGAGTCATGGTGATGGGTCGCACACGCTTCCTAGCAGTGCGTTTGAAGGTCTTACCATTTGGATGCAGTCTATAAGGTACTCCAAGCGGCTCAGGTTCATCAGGCTTAAGAACACGAATCATACGTCGACGACGACGGATAGCTTGAGCAGATGATCCAGAAGAATCTGATGAAGCAGAGTCAGTGCTTTCTGATGATTTGGATGATTCATCATCCACAGCAACATCTGAAGTAGGTAGCCATTGCTGCGACTCATAGTACTGATCTAGGGTCATGGAAGCAAAAGCATTGTACTCTTGAGGATGAGCAGTCATAGCTGGAGCAGTAGGAGTTCGGGCAACTTCACCTTCTTCAAAAGGTTCAGTTTCGTCCGAAACAGTAGCTGGTATGACAGGACTGGGATGAGCTGGCATAGTGACAGTCGTAGAGGACATGGTGTCATCCATCTCGGTGTCAGAGGACAGAACTACTGGGTGGGATGCAGACATGGTACTGTAACAACCCATAAATTAATGTAAGTAAATGCCAAATAATATAATTATTTCAGTTAGCTAAGCAAATCTCCATGCTTAACTTAAAATGAATGCCATTTACTTATGATCTAGTGATGCATCAATCCTAATGCATAGAGCGGTCACGGAAGGGCGTAAGGCAGTGGTGTAAAATAGTCCCGTTTTAAAAGTGCGGTTATAGTCCAAATGATTTTGAAAAAACTCTTTGGTTCTCTATAACCTTGGCTCTGATGCCAATCTGTAACACCCCCGAAAATCTTAATGACAGCGGAAGACTAATTCGGGTGTTACTTGAATGGAGATCATAGTCAACAATTATAGAAAACGACTCAAAAGAGACGTTTTATTAAAATAGTTATCATTCATCGAAAACTCATAGTTTGTTACAAAATATTGTAAATAGATCAAGTGTTTTTCCCAAAAGAAAGATAATGAGTTTGAATGAAATGATAACTTTTATGTTTTACACCACCAGATAAGCCTTGCCATGCCCCGTTCCGCACCTTGGTCATAATCTTCACTGATTACCTGAGATAACATGCTTAAAAAGGTCAACAAAAATGTTGAGTGAAGTCCATAGGTTTAAAATAAGTTGAACACAAGTATAAGATCATGATCATTATAAACTAACAATATCATAATGAAAATATCACAGATTATTATGCGCTAAGCTCATGAAACCAAAACTCAACTGCATACACCGAATTACCAGTGTACGTAAATATGCCCCAAAGGAGGTAATAGCCAATTACCTAAAGAAATTCGATATGGTGCGCCCCGGTTATTTCTCTATAACCGAAACGGGGTTCGTTATTCCCCATAGTACTATTCACGATATCTACGTTCACTCGCGGTGACTAATGGTTCATGATCAGGGGACTTGTGGCTAACAACTTAGGCAATACCAATAATCAAGAAGATCAAGCATTTATGAAAAACCCTTGTGTTCTAGTTTAGAGCATGTATCTCCCTCGCGGGGTTTATAAAAATAAAGTAAAAGCGAGGCTATGAACTCACCTTGTTGATAATGCACACGCAAAAATAGATCAAGCACAATGTAGCGGAGGTTCCAACTCGAAACCTAAAATGATGAGATGGCGAGTCTCAGTAATGAGCATTTTGGTTCGCGACCAAAATAATAGAGCATTGAATATTCTTATTCAATAGATCATTGGATTGTCCAATCCAATAGTGTGCGATCGTGATTAACGTTTTAAGTTAATGCTACATTGTCTTAACTAGTGATCGTCACTTACGCATAAGTGAAATGTTTCCCCCGTTGTGATCTTAATAGATTTGTTGAGTATTTTAACGTGTTTGAATAAATTCCCCGTGTGTTTTATCGGACTTGATATATATATATATAATTATAATCTTATAATATATATATATAAGTAATACATTTACCGTTATCCGAAAATAAAATACTCATATGGTCAAGATACTTGTTTTTACGAAGTTATTATGGGTTTATAAGTTTTTCTAAACTTTTCCCGAATTTACACTTTTTACCCTTGAGTTACAAAAAGTACAAGTTTAGTCCTTATACTATTAGAAAATGACACTTTGTACCCAAAATGTATTTTATATCAAGACTTTCAGAAATGACATTTTTAGTCCCTTGGTAAAACTGATTTTACGAAAACAGCCCTCTAGGTTCCTTTTATACGCCTTCAACCTTTACTTTTCCAAACTTGTCATTTCTAACCCAAAGTTTATAATCTCTAGTTTAGGTACTTTACATATTCGGCCCTTGGAGTTTCCATGCGTACATGCACACGTATATATTGCCCTTGTACTTTCAAAATTAATATTTCTAGTCCTTAGACTTTTACAAAATATTTGTTTCACTTATAAGTGACCCTTTAACTTTTAAATATGTTACCTTTTGACCCGATACTCATTTGTTTTGCAAATTTGATCCGAACTACTATTGAAATAAACGCAAACTTTACAAAACTAGTACAAGCTTATCTCTAGCTTATTTCTTTAGCTTATTAGCTTATTTTGATCACATTGGGCCGGGTTAGATCATTATTGGACTCGGATTAGGCTTATTGGGCTCGATAGTTGGGCTTTAGGCCCGTTTGTCTAGGCGTGTGTTTAACGAAGTGTAGATGTGATGTGCTCGTGTTGTGTTTCTAAAGATTTGTGATGTGTCTTCAACATGTTAGACTAGTTTTTAACGTGTGACTATGTGTTGTGATCAAGCGTACCATACGAGTTGTGTTGTAACGGTGTGCATATCATATCTAATGTGTGAGAACTAAATGTAAGCAAAGAAATGAAAAGGAAACGAGTTGGGAGGGACTTACTTCACTCGAAATGAGTGGTGATGATACGAGTGAGATGTGAACGAAAGGAATGACCAACGAGAACCCCCTTGTTCTCCTTATAATGTTATTCGCCTATATTAATCCCAAGCTTTTCTAATTCTTTTCCCGTTTTCCTCCTTTTGCTTCTCTTAATACCACGATGGACGATTTTTATGAGTAAGAGATATGTTTGAGTTTTTGAAAGCTTATGTGAAGAAGATGTGTGTTTTTAAAGAAAGCATAAGCATGGCTTTTACATTATTTTACTTGTAGCTCTCCTAATCTCTACTTCATTAGACACATGTAGAAATGTATTTGTTTATGTTTTGTGTCTATGTTTCTTGGCGTGGGGTTGAGGGCAGCCAACATGTAAGGCATGCAATGCCTAGTCAAGTCAATTGAAACATAGTATCCATTGGTTAAGGAAGTCTTGGTTTGAGTCAAAGTGTGTTTAGAGTAGTATTTTATTGGCTTAGGGTGACTAAGTGTATGGGTTTGTCTCTTTTGATCATGTACACACGCAAAGGATTAAGGTCCAAGTAATGTTTGTGAATTTCTTCTTGTGTCGTGGGTGGTAGTAGCTAAGGACCCATGGATTATAAAGTCTTGGTTGAGTCAAATGGGGTTTAGTTTAGCTTAGGCATTTTTATAATTGCTTAGGGTGGCTAAATGGGTGGTTTTTGTGTCTCCTTTGTTCTTTTCTCACGACAACACATGGTTTCAAAAGAAAAGTATTTTTGTTTCTAGTTTGGTTCTTGGTTCTTGCTTCTTGTCCGGTTACAAAACAGAAACACAAAACATGAATGTTAGCTATATGTTTCCATTAGGTGGTTATGGGCTTGGGATTTTTGGATCCGTTTAACGAGGCCCAAAAGGAAAGAATGAGAAAAATGGTGTTGGGCTAGAGATGCAATCCGGCAAAGGCCCAAATAAAGATATAGCGTGGGCTTGGCCCGGTTACAAGGCCCATTTACGTGTCGGGTTCGAGTGGTGAAAAGTCCAATGAGTTCCGAGGCCCAATACGGATATTATATATTTTTATTATAATTTAATTCGTAATTTTTACAAATTTTTACGTATTCATTACGTATTTTAAGGTTATCAGGATAGTGGGGAAATTTATTTAGATCACAACGGTATATTTATGAACGCTCAAACTGCGTTGATCATGCATATGTCAAATGATATGCAAAAGTGATGTTTAGAAAATTTCATGACGAAATAGATCGTGATCAATTCTTGATTAAAACGTTAAGTACATTGAAATTTTCCGGGAGCTTACAGTACCTACCCCTTAAGAGAACCGCGTCCCGCGGTTAAACTCGCAGAGGCTGTCATGGGTGATCTAGATGAACAGGTGGGGATACTTGGAACGCATTATATCCTCGCGCTCCCAGGTGAACTCTGCACCTCGTTTCTTATGATTCCATCGAACTTTAACGATAGGAATGCGGCTTTGCTTAAGCCTTTTAACTTCTCTGTCCATGATCTCGACTGGTTCTTCGACAAAGCTAAGTTTGTCATTGAGCTGGATGTCCTTGAGTGGTACGACTAGAGTTTCATCCGAAAGACACTTCTTAAGATTTGAGACATGGAACGTGTCATGTACTCGGCTAAGTTCTTCGGGAAGATCAAGTTTATATGCCACTGGACCAATTCTTTGAAGAATTTTAAATGGTCCGACGTATCGAGGTTTGAGCTTTCCTCGTTTTCCAAATCTGACCATCCCTTTCCAGGGTGATACTTTGAGCATTACACGGTCTCCGACTTGGAATTCCATTGGTTTTCTTTGAACATCTGCGTAGCTCTTTTGTCTATCTCGAGCTGCTTGCAATCTTTGCCGAATTTGCATTATCTTTTCAGTTGTCTCTTGGACAATTTCGGGGCCTGTAAGTTGTACTTCTCCAACTTCCGCCCAGCAAACTGGCGATCGGCATTTTCTTCCATAAAGTGCTTCAAAAGGAGCAGCTTTAATGCTGGCATGATAACTGTTATTGTAAGAGAATTCAGCCAGAGGTAAGTGCTTATCCCATCCTTTTCCGAAATCAATCACACATGCTCTTAGCATGTCTTCCAGAGTTTGGATCGTTCTTTCACTTTGTCCATCTGTCTGAGGATGGTACGCGGTACTCATATCTAAGTTGGTACCCATGGCTTTTTGAAGCGTTTGCCAAAATCTTGAGGTGAATCGGCTATCACGATCAGATATGATAGAGATTGGTACACCGTGACGAGAAACAATCTCTTTGATGTACAATCTAGCGAGTGTAATCATCTCGTCGTTCTCCTTGATTGGCAAGAAATGAGCGGACTTTGTAAGACGGTCTACAATAACCCAAATGGTGTCAAAACCATTAGAAGTTTTTGGCAACTTCGTGATAAAGTCCATTGTGATTCTTTCCCATTTCCATACGGGAAGTTCTGGTTGAGTTAGCAATCCAGATGGCTTTTGATGTTCAGCTTTAACTTTCAAGCATGTCAAACATTTACTGGCGTATACAGCGATATCAGCCTTCATATTAGGCCACCAGTACAAAAGCTTTAGATCTTGATACATCTTGTTGGGACCAGGATGTATGGAATACTTTGATTTATGCGATTCATGCATGATGAGTTCTCGGATACCTCCAAAGAGTGGAATCCAACTTCGATTTTTGAAACATAGCGTTCCGTCCGATCTCTTCACGAATCCATTCTCATTCTCCGGCATGCCATAAATCTTCTCATTCGGCCTATTTTCTTCTTTAAGAGCTTCGATTTGAGCTTCAAGAATTTTCGACGGCAGGGGTGAATTGATTACCATTCCCAATGATCTCACTCTAAGTGGCTTAGGGCGATCTTTTCTGCTTAAAGCATCGGCAACAACATTTGCCTTTCCAGGATGGTAACGGATCTCGCAGTCATAATCACTAAGCAATTCAAGCCAGCGACGTTGACGCATATTCAATTCCTTTTGATCTAAGATGTGTTGAAGACTTTTGTGATCAGTGTACACTATACACTTGGTTCCGTACAGATAATGTCTCCATAATTTGAGTGCAAATACCACGGCGCCAAGTTCTAGATCGTGAGTAGTATAATTCTTCTCATGAGTTTTGAGTTGTCGTGACGCATAAGCAATCACTTTGTTCCTTTGCATGAGGACAGCGCCTAAACCCATGTGTGAAGCATCACAATATACTACAAAATCTTCGGCTCCTTCCGGTAGTGCTAAGATAGGTGCTTCGCAAAGCTTGTTCTTTAGAAGTTGAAAAGCTGATTCCTGATCGTCTCCCCATTCGAATTTCTTCGTTTTCTGGGTTAACTCGGTCAATGGCTTAGCTATTTTCGAGAAACCTTCGATGAATCTTCGATAATATCCAGCAAGTCCTAAGAATTGACGAATTTCAGTGGGATTAGTGGGTACTGGCCAATTCTTAACAGATTCGATCTTTGCGGGATCCACATGGATTCCTTCACTGTCAATCACATGACCAAGAAATTGGACTGTCTCAATCCAAAAATCACACTTGGAAAACTTTGCGTACAATTTTTCATCCTTGAGTAACTTCAGGACAGTCTTCAAATGTTCCGCATGTTCTTCTTTATTACGAGAGTATATGAGAATATCGTCAATGAACACAATGACGAATTTATCCAAATATGGTTTGCAGACTCTATTCATGAGGTCCATAAATACAGCAGGTGCATTAGTTAAACCGAATGGCATTACTTGGAATTCATAATGGCCATATCGAGTTCTAAATGCGGTCTTGGGTATATCTTCTTCTCTTACCCGTAACTGATGATATCCAGATCTTAAATCAATCTTCGAGTATACACTCGAGCCTTGTAATTGATCAAACAGATCATCGATTCTTGGTAAGGGATAGCGGTTTTTGATTGTGAGCTTGTTCAATTCTCTATAATCGATACACATCCGGAATGATCCATCTTTCTTCTTAACGAATAACACCGGTGCTCCCCAGGGTGAGGAACTTGGTCTAATGAATCCTTTCTCGGATAGCTCTTCTAGTTGTTTGGATAACTCTTGCATTTCTGAGGGCGCTAAACGGTACGGTGCTCGTGCTACAGGAGTAGCTCCAGGAATAAGATCGATTTGAAATTCGACTTGTCGAGCAGGTGGAAGTCCAGGTAAATCTTCTGGAAACACCTCAGAAAATTCCTTGATTACAGGTACATCTTCTAGTCGTTTCTCTTCCGACTTCTTTTCCGTTACTTGAGCTAAGAAGGCATAACATCCTTTTTCCATGTACTTTATTGATTTCGCACAGGATATGATACTTAAGTACTTTCTACTTTGGTCTCCTTGGATGACTAATGTTTCACCGTTGATCGGGATATGAACGGTTTTCTCGTCACAAACAATCCTAGCATGGTGTTTGGACAACCAATCCATGCCAATTACGACATCGAAACTTCCAAGTTTGATTGGCAAAAGATCTATGAGGAACGAATGATCTTGTAATAGAATAGGACAATTACGGATTATGGTGTTGGTTCCTATTATTTTCCCATCGGCAAGTTCTATCTCATAAGTTGTATCTAAGGCGATTGGGGATATTTCAAGTAATGGTGCAAAAGTAGTAGATACAAAACTCTTATCGGCTCCAGAGTCAAACAAGATTTTTGCAGAATGATTGTTAAGAGAATACGTACCCGTCACAATGTCAGGGTTCAACGGTGCATCTCCATCTCCTAGGATGTACACTCTTGCACGCGCATTGTTTGTTTGAACGACATTTAACTTTGGGCATTGACTCTTGAAATGACCAGGTTCTCCACATCCATAGCAGTTCATGTTTGTCACAGTGTTGCCTCTTCCAGGGTTTCGACAATGTTTTCCTTGATGACCTACCTTGTTGCACTTATCGCACTTCACAGTACAAGGTCCAGAATGGTGCATCAAACATCTGTTACACTGGGGATGTGGTCCTACATACCCTTTTCTAGCAGTGGGTGCAGCATAAGCCCTTGCGGCTTCTTGCCTTCGGTTTTGCCGATTGTGGTGTTGATTTCTGTTGTGGTGATAATGGTTGTTGTTGTTCCGATTGTTGTTGTTGGATCGATAGTGGTTGGAATTTGAGGTTTTCCGATCATCAAACTTTCTTTTGTTGTCACTTGAGCCTTGTGCATTTGCAAGCTTTAGTATTGGTTCCATAAGGCGGTGGGATACGATGACAACTTCTTCAACAGTTTTTGGCTTCGAAGCGATAACATCTCCTTCGATGCTTCGAGGTAAACCTCCGATCATAGCTTCCAAAAGTTTTTCATTGGTGGGAAACAGATGAGGACATAAAGCTCTCAGCTCGTGGAATCTCTTGAAGTATGTCTTGAGATCATTACCTTTAGCAGCCAAGTGGTAATACTCATCTTCGAGTTTCTTGATCTCAGTCCTCGGGCAATACTGTTTCATTAACAGTTGTTTCAGATCTGACCATGAGATCTTACAAGCTTCTTCCATTCCAATTGGTTGAGCATGACCTTTCCACCAAGATAACGCATCTTCTAACAAAGTTCCAGTCGCAAACTTGACTTTGCAATCATTTGTGCAGTCACTTAGCAGAAATACAGTCTCGGTTCTCTCAAACCAATGAAGTAGACCAATAGCACCTTCAGTGCCCTTGAAGAATGTCGGCTTGCAGTTCATGAACTCTTTGTAATTACACTTGCGAGTTAAAGTGGACTCACTTTGATTTGTTGGAGTGTTAGTTGCATTTGAGTTTGCCATTTCAAGAAGACGTGCAGCTTCTGCGACACGATTCTCTTCAGCAATGCGAGCAGCTTCAGCCTCACGTGCTGCTTGAGCGACACGCTCAGCTTCAGCCTCTCGAGCAATTCGGGCATTCTCAGCTTCTCTTGCAATTTCAGCTTGCCTTGCAATTTCAGCTTCACGTGCCTCTTGGGCAAGTCGTTCAGCTTCAATGCGTTCAGCTTCGGCTTTAGCAGTATCAGCGACATGTTGTGCTATAGCTGCGCTAACACTTTCAGCGACCATTTTCTGAATAGCTGCGGGAGTGATGGTGGATGAGGTAGCTTTCTTCTTGACCATTTTTCTAAAATTTTCAAGAATAAATACCAAGATTAAGAAATTATCGATCGATGATAAAATTGATTTCATATTATACATTTCATAATAGTCCAGATTACCACTTTAAGTGATATGATATGAATATGATTTTTCTCAACAAATCATAATATATATATGTAAGGACATAAGGATTTGTTCGGCATACATCACCGAGGAGTAATAACATAACATTAGAATAATAGAAATACAACCATGGAATACATCGTTACATAGTTTGTTCACAACCATAAGTTACATCATCATAATACTTGTTCCAAGGTTACAAACCAAAATGATACAAGCCTTAATGCCTCATATGGCGGCTTTATGACACACACTAAGATAAAGATGACTAGGATCTACGCATCTCCCGATGCGTCATCCTGACGACGACGAATCTCCTCGACTATAGCTGTCAGGTCTCGAATCTGCTGCTCACGGGCTTGGTCTCTCGCCTCGAGGTTATCAATCCTCTCCTCCAGTATGGCAGTGTGAGCATGAGCAGATGCAAGCTCGTGATGTAGGACTCTCTCTCGACCCAAAGCAGTCTCTCTCAAAGTGCTAGCATCACGAATAGCAGTCTCCAATCTCCGAGTCAATTGGTTAACAGCCTCCCTTGCCTCCATAATTTGCGTACTCATCATATCAAACACGATCTCGATGGAGTAGCGTCCTACCACAAGGTTCTCGACTTCTTCTTCCAAGCTCTCTATCCTCACTAGCGGAATCTCATCATAATGTGCCATGAGTTCATTCAGTTGATCTTCATGCCTGATAAGTCTTGTAGCCAACAGAGGAATAGTGTGGTGCACTGGTTCACCGGTAACAGGTATGACTGGAGCTGGTGCAGTAGTCGAGCTTTCTCCAAGCTCAAAGGAACTAGGCGCTCCTTCCTCTTCTCTCCAACGTCTAAGTAAAGGTATCAAGAATGACCATCTTCTAGCACCGGATTTCTTCCTTGGCCCGGCCTCGTTGTCCACTTGAGTAGGCTTTTCAGGATCAGATAGTGATGGTGGATAACATTTGATGCAGAGCGGTAAAATTGGCTCACTAAAAGTGTCCAAAGGAGGTGATGCTGTCGGTGGTGATGAAACAGGAACAGTAGTAGTCTGACGGTAGAACACAGTAAGTGGCAGTGGTGGTGAAGTAGCAGTAGGTGGAACACTAGATGAAACTGGTGATGACTGAGCAGGTGGTGACTGAGCTGGTGATGACTGAGCTGGTGGCATCACATGAGTCATGGTGATGGGTCGCACACGCTTCCTAGCAGTGCGTTTGAAGGTCTTACCATTTGGATGCAGTCTATAAGGTACTCCAAGCGGCTCAGGTTCATCAGGCTTAAGAACACGAATCATACGTCGACGACGACGGATAGTTTGAGCAGATGATCCAGAAGAATCTGATGAAGCAGAGTCAGTGCTTTCTGATGATTTGGATGATTCATCATCCACAGCAACATCTGAAGCAGGTAGCCATTGCTGCGACTCATAGTACTGATCTAGGGTCATGGAAGCAAAAGCATTGTACTCTTGAGGATGAGCAGTCATAGCTGGAGCAGTAGGAGTTCGGGCAACTTCACCTTCTTCAAAAGGTTCAGTTTCGTCCGAAACAGTAGCTGGTATGACAGGACTGGGATGAGCTGGCATAGTGACAGTCGTAGAGGACATGGTGTCATCCATCTCGGTGTCAGAGGACAGAACTACTGGGTGGGATGCAGACATGGTACTGTAACAACCCATAAATTAATGTAAGTAAATGCCAAATAATATAATTATTTCAGTTAGCTAAGCAAATCTCCATGCCTAACTTAAAATGAATGCCATTTACTTATGATCTAGTGATGCATCAATCCTAATGCATAGAGCGGTCACGGAAGGGCGTAAGGCAGTGGTGTAAAATAGTCCCGTTTTAAAAGTGCGGTTATAGTCCAAATGATTTTGAAAAAACTCTTTGGTTCTCTATAACCTTGGCTCTGATGCCAATCTGTAACACCCCCGAAAATCTTAATGACAGCGGAAGACTAATTCGGGTGTTACTTGAATGGAGATCATAGTCAACAATTATAGAAAACGACTCAAAAGAGACGTTTTATTAAAATAGTTATCATTCATCGAAAACTCATAGTTTGTTACAAAATATTGTAAATAGATCAAGTGTTTTTCCCAAAAGAAAGATCATGAGTTTGAATGAAATGATAACTTTTATGTTTTACACCACCAGATAAGCCTTGCCATGCCCCGTTCCGCACCTTGGTCATAATCTTCACTGATTACCTGAGATAACATGCTTAAAAAGGTCAACAAAAATGTTGAGTGAAGTCCATAGGTTTAAAATAAGTTGAACACAAGTATAAGATCATGATCATTATAAACTAACAATATCATAATGAAAATATCACAGATTATTATGCGCTAAGCTCATGAAACCAAAACTCAACTGCATACACCGAATTACCAGTGTACGTAAATATGCCCCAAAGGAGGTAATAGCCAATTACCTAAAGAAATTCGATATGGTGCGCCCCGGTTATTTCTCTATAACCGAAACGGGGTTCGTTATTCCCCATAGTACTATTCACGATATCTACGTTCACTCGCGGTGACTAATGGTTCATGATCAGGGGACTTGTGGCTAACAACTTAGGCAATACCAATAATCAAGAAGATCAAGCATTTATGAAAAACCCTTGTGTTCTAGTTTAGAGCATGTATCTCCCTCGCGGGGTTTATAAAAATAAAGTAAAAGCGAGGCTATGAACTCACCTTGTTGATAATGCACACGCAAAAATAGATCAAGCACAATGTAGCGGAGGTTCCAACTCGAAACCTAAAATGATGAGATGGCGAGTCTCAGTAATGAGCATTTTGGTTCGCGACCAAAATAATAGAGCATTGAATATTCTTATTCAATAGATCATTGGATTGTCCAATCCAATAGTGTGCGATCGTGATTAACGTTTTAAGTTAATGCTACATTGTCTTAACTAGTGATCGTCACTTACGCATAAGTGAAATGTTTCCCCCGTTGTGATCTTAATAGATTTGTTGAGTATTTTAACGTGTTTGAATAAATTCCCCGTGTGTTTTATCGGACTTGATATATATATATATAATTATAATCTTATAATATATATATATAAGTAATACATTTACCGTTATCCGAAAATAAAATACTCATATGGTCAAGATACTTGTTTTTACGAAGTTATTATGGGTTTATAAGTTTTTCTAAACTTTTCCCGAATTTACACTTTTTACCCTTGAGTTACAAAAAGTACAAGTTTAGTCCTTATACTATTAGAAAATGACACTTTGTACCCAAAATGTATTTTATATCAAGACTTTCAGAAATGACATTTTTAGTCCCTTGGTAAAACTGATTTTACGAAAACAGCCCTCTAGGTTCCTTTTATACGCCTTCAACCTTTACTTTTCCAAACTTGTCATTTCTAACCCAAAGTTTATAATCTCTAGTTTAGGTACTTTACATATTCGGCCCTTGGAGTTTCCATGCGTACATGCACACGTATATATTGCCCTTGTACTTTCAAAATTAATATTTCTAGTCCTTAGACTTTTACAAAATATTTGTTTCACTTATAAGTGACCCTTTAACTTTTAAATATGTTACCTTTTGACCCGATACTCATTTGTTTTGCAAATTTGATCCGAACTACTATTGAAATAAACGCAAACTTTACAAAACTAGTACAAGCTTATCTCTAGCTTATTTCTTTAGCTTATTAGCTTATTTTGATCACATTGGGCCGGGTTAGATCATTATTGGACTCGGATTAGGCTTATTGGGCTCGATAGTTGGGCTTTAGGCCCGTTTGTCTAGGCGTGTGTTTAACGAAGTGTAGATGTGATGTGCTCGTGTTGTGTTTCTAAAGATTTGTGATGTGTCTTCAACATGTTAGACTAGTTTTTAACGTGTGACTATGTGTTGTGATCAAGCGTACCATACGAGTTGTGTTGTAACGGTGTGCATATCATATCTAATGTGTGAGAACTAAATGTAAGCAAAGAAATGAAAAGGAAACGAGTTGGGAGGGACTTACTTCACTCGAAATGAGTGGTGATGATACGAGTGAGATGTGAACGAAAGGAATGACCAACGAGAACCCCCTTGTTCTCCTTATAATGTTATTCGCCTATATTAATCCCAAGCTTTTCTAATTCTTTTCCCGTTTTCCTCCTTTTGCTTCTCTTAATACCACGATGGACGATTTTTATGAGTAAGAGATATGTTTGAGTTTTTGAAAGCTTATGTGAAGAAGATGTGTGTTTTTAAAGAAAGCATAAGCATGGCTTTTACATTATTTTACTTGTAGCTCTCCTAATCTCTACTTCATTAGACACATGTAGAAATGTATTTGTTTATGTTTTGTGTCTATGTTTCTTGGCGTGGGGTTGAGGGCAGCCAACATGTAAGGCATGCAATGCCTAGTCAAGTCAATTGAAACATAGTATCCATTGGTTAAGGAAGTCTTGGTTTGAGTCAAAGTGTGTTTAGAGTAGTATTTTATTGGCTTAGGGTGACTAAGTGTATGGGTTTGTCTCTTTTGATCATGTACACACGCAAAGGATTAAGGTCCAAGTAATGTTTGTGAATTTCTTCTTGTGTCGTGGGTGGTAGTAGCTAAGGACCCATGGATTATAAAGTCTTGGTTGAGTCAAATGGGGTTTAGTTTAGCTTAGGCATTTTTATAATTGCTTAGGGTGGCTAAATGGGTGGTTTTTGTGTCTCCTTTGTTCTTTTCTCACGACAACACATGGTTTCAAAAGAAAAGTATTTTTGTTTCTAGTTTGGTTCTTGGTTCTTGCTTCTCGTCCGGTTACAAAACAGAAACACAAAACATGAATGTTAGCTATATGTTTCCATTAGGTGGTTATGGGCTTGGGATTTTTGGATCCGTTTAACGAGGCCCAAAAGGAAAGAATGAGAAAAATGGTGTTGGGCTAGAGATGCAATCCGGCAAAGGCCCAAATAAAGATATAGCGTGGGCTTGGCCCGGTTACAAGGCCCATTTACGTGTCGGGTTCGAGTGGTGAAAAGTCCAATGAGTTCCGAGGCCCAATACGGATATTATATATTTTTATTATAATTTAATTCGTAATTTTTACAAATTTTTACGTATTCATTACGTATTTTAAGGTTATCAGGATAGTGGGGAAATTTATTTAGATCACAACGGTATATTTATGAACGCTCAAACTGCGTTGATCATGCATATGTCAAATGATATGCAAAAGTGATGTTTAGAAAATTTCATGACGAAATAGATCGTGATCAATTCTTGATTAAAACGTTAAGTACATTGAAATTTTCCGGGAGCTTACAGTATCCCCGTAACCATTTAAGTTTAAGTATATTAAGAGGCAAGTCTGCATTGAAGACTACATAAAAATTAAGCAATATATATTGTGTATAGCTAAATATGAAATCAAAGAGTTAAGGTAAGAGAGAATAAATACAACGATTTATATTGGTTCGGTATGGGAGGTTTTGATCATCCGTACACCCATTTTCGAATTTGAGACACCTATAATATTTACTAGTAACAAATCCTTGTGGTGAATAAACCGTATACCTTAGCTTTCACCAATTTACATCTAGACCCAAGCTAGCACCTTACGGAGTCCACACCTAGAACCACCCATAAAGACATCGCAAACTCTCCACACAAATTTAAATACTTATACCAAACCCCAATACTTCAGCGCACATGGTACAATACTTTACAACCTTGCTTCGTCGAACTCAGAGTGAGACTTTACAAACTTGTTTTTTCGCACCCAAAGTAAGATTTGACACTTAGTTACAAACCGAGATGAGCGTTTAAAGTATTGTGTTACAATAATACAACAAGACTAGAAGAAGATAGAAGAGGAAGAAGCCTCTAGACAACATAAAAGAGTGTACTAGGTTCTTATGTGTTTTTCTCTTGCAAAGAAGTTTGCTTTCAATAATGATACAAATATGTTTAAACACAAGAAGTTATGAAATTCTTAGAAATATGAGAGAGAAATAAGGGGGAGAAATGTTTGGCAATAGGTGAAGTTCAAGATGGCAATAAGGTGATATTTATAGGAAAGAGCACAAAGACAGGTCACGAAGCGCTGACATGCGGGTCTAAATTGCAATAATATCCTTTCATTTGGTACAATATACCTGACAACATATTATGCCGAAAAACAAATGCGCCACCATTACTAGATTCATTTATAAAGTAGGGCTCATCGTTGCGAGAGTCGTCGCACACTCGTTACCATTAACGACGAAGCCGGGAGCAAAAATGAATGTTCTATCGTTGAAAGTAGGTTTCTTGCTAGGAGAACGTTCCACCTACGTTATATATAATCAGGAAACGCTTTTGAATCAAGTTCCTGGTAGGATCTACAATATATGGTAGATGTGTGTGTACATGTGTACGTGTGTGTGTCATAAAGTTAGAGTTGATGAGATGATGATGAATGGATTTGATATTGATAAAGAGAATCAGTTTAGGGTTTGGAGATATGCTAGTATGTTTATAATTTTTTATTAAAAAAAATAGAAATTCAAAGAGAAATGTAAAGAAGGTTGAAGAAGAGGGTATTTTAGTCTTTTTACTTTGAACAAAGATTAAAACGAACACAAAACTTCATCACAAGGAGGCGCCAACACATTTTTAGACCAGGGATGGAAAGTTCAATTTGAGCAAACCATAAGGATGAAATTTGTAATTTACTCTAGTTTGCATGTAGTTATTTTTTTTAAAAGTTCCACAATTATTAGAGCGCTTTACTAAACAGCTGTTAGGACTTTTTCCGTTTTGAGGCTTCTTTAGTACTTCTTCTCCCGAAAATTATTGTCCCAATTTTCATTTTCAAATGTTCAAAATAGTAGTAATTTTCTTGTTTCAACCATTCAAAAGAGTGTTTAGTGAATATATATGACATTTGATTGGTTAAAGAGTGTTACAAATTTTTTAAACTTTACTTTTCTTATTTATTTATTTTTGTCTGAAAATAATAATTGTGATATGAAGGGAATAAAACAAAAGCTTTTCGTATTCGAACTAAACTTTTGTTCATCATAGTTTTTATATCTGAATTTTTTGTCCATTGTTTTTTTAATACTCCATCCGTCCTAAAATAATTGTCCTCTTTTGACTTTTTAAAGTCTTTCTTTATTAAGGTTAATCTTTAATATTTTTGTTTGTGTTATACAATACTTGATGAAAATCATATTAATGAAAAATACATGTTAAAACCAATCTATTCATATAATTTATATCAACTATTATATAAGACAAACAAAAATATTTAAGATCAAAGTTGAAAAAATAAGACTTCAAAAAGTCAAAAGAGGACAATTATTTTAGAACGGAGGTAGTAAATAAATAGTGCATTTTTTTTGGCCAAAATTTATTTTAGCGTAGTTAATAAAACATTTTCTCCATTCTTTAGGAAATACTTTCAGATTATACTATTTAAAAAGTACGTGAATGAGACTTGAAAATAGACACACTAACCTACAATTCTCTGTGTTTATTTTCATTTACCCTAGTTAGAGGGAAGGGTATAGTGGCTTGGAAAGCTCGCCATATATAAAACCCAAATATACAACCAATTTTACACACATTCTCTAAACAACAATGAATTCCGATGAAGAATATATTAACTTTTCAGACGTCAATGATAAAAATGATATTTTCTTTGTGACGCAAGATTATCAGTATCACCAATCGTTGAAAATCAAGTCCAAACTTCATTTAAGCGTATGCCGATATACCGTGAACGTGAAGTTGTTGAACAACGTTTGTGGGACGACTATTTTGGTGATAATCCAAAATATCCGGAGTATTATTTTAGGCACCGCTATCGTATGAGCAGTAAACTATTTTTAATAATTGTAAAAGATATTCAAACTTATATTGAAATTCGCGATCCTCTTCCTGATCATTTTGATTTTTTGTAGTGAGACCCGATTGTACGGGTCTAATGGGCTTTAGTGTAATTATTAAATGCACTTACGTCATATACCAATTGCCATACGACACAATACCCGATGCATTTGATGAATATAAGTGGGTCAACAATGTGCACGCGATTGTCTAGATCATTTTGCTAAGTGCATTATTGATTTAATTATACATGCCTGAGTTTTTAAGAAAACCCGACAACAATGACATTCGAAATATATACGCAAGGATTCATGGGTTTTCGTGTATGCTTGTAAGCATTGATTGTATACATTGGAAGTGAAATAACTGCCAAAAATCATTGCACGATCAATTTCATAGAGGTGATAAAAAAAAATTCAACTATAATGCTTGAAGTTGTCGCCTCTTACGATTTGTGGATTGGTATTAACGTATTAAATAATTCTCTATTATTCGACAAACTTCTTGAATACAAAGCATCTGTTGCTCCGTTTGAAGTAAATGGAGTTACGTATGAAAAAAGGTATTATCTAGCCGACTTGATTTACTCGACATGGGCCACTTTTGTCAAAACATTTACGGTGGCACGAGACGAGAAACATGGAAAATTTAAATGGCGACAAGAAGGTGCACGAAAAGATATTGAACGAGCCTTTGATTTACCCAACATGGCGCGTGCTTGGATTACGAACAAGTTGCGACTCATGTACACGTGCATCATATTGCATAACATGCTTTTGAAAGAAAAGTATGCGACAAGTGAATTCAACAAGTTATATATTAGTCCGCAACCACATATACAACAAGAATGGTTCGAGATACGAAATGCAACGGAAGAAAGGCAAAGAATTGCGTGATAAAACAATATACGCAAATCTTGTACGAAATCTTATGTATCATCTTTGGCAACGACACCAACAAGAAGAAACTAGTTTATTGATAATTTGATGTAGTTTCATATTTTCGTAATGTTTTTTTATTTACGTATTTTGTTTATTTTTTGTATTGTAGTTTGTATTTTTATTTGAATGAATGAAAATTCAGTTTGTTTTTATTGAATTAAAAAATAAAATAAATAAATTAAAATAACTTATAAACAACATGTAAACGGTTAGAGCCATTGCAAAAGAGGTATTTTTTGTTTGTGAATGTGAAATGTGAAAATACCGAGGTGACGATGTTTTACAAAAATTGCATACCACCATACCCTTCCTTCTTTTATATGTTAGGTTAGTAGTTTTGCCACATAACAAATGAAGACGAGTCTAAAACTTCCATTTAAACACACCAATGCCTTGATTTAATTTAGTTTATTAGGATGAAACCACAGCTAACAACTACTATTTGATGCAAATAGTTCATATTCATGGACGTCTAGGGATGTACTTTCGCATCCACACATGTTTGCCTTTAATGGTAAACTTTGCCTTTGTACCACCACTAAGTACGGCCTGCATGTAAGAAGTCTGATATAGCACAATCTTAGCAAACAATGGGTGTTCACCTATAGCAACTTCTTGCATGTAAAATGACTCGATGCAATTGCCAAATAGTTCATTAAAGAACTGCCTTACTTCCCACTCAGCCACAGGATACCCTCTCGAGAAAGTTACAAACAAAGTCCTATCTTCTGGTTGGGTTTGGAGTTTGTGTGGTCGAATCATCGGCTCTTGCTTAGCCACGCTTTGTATAAAATCCATGTGAGTATTTCTTGCTATGGCGCCATCCCATATGTCCTTGAAGTATTTTGCGCAAACATTATTTATCACCTCATTGATTCCATCTATAGAAACTTCACGATGCTGGCGAACAAAATTAATGGGCATGTCTCCCTTGAGGAGCATATTCGTTAAAGGGAAATCTCCGGCTCTAGAGGAAAATAGGAGTCGCATGTTGTCAATGCAAGCCCAGTAAAGTAAGGCCTCGTCTCCTATTTTTTCGATCACTTGAGCATTGTGACTTAGGATCCTCCGAGTCAATTCAGGACATCCCATGAGCAATCTCTCCAACCACATCCAAATGGCCATCATTTGTATTGCTTCGATAGGATCACGCCAAAGGTCGAATACAAGAGTTGCATACAGTTCCCTGTCAATCGAATGAAAGTCATTGTGTTCCCCTTGAGTCATCTTCGTACGTCTAAAATCAAACAGTCGACACATAAATTAAATCAAAACGATCAATAACATGTTACGAAGAATTGTAAAAAACAGTCGACGCATAAATTAAATCAAAACGAGCAATGAAGACTCATTATTGACGAAAAACACATACGTCATTGACGAAAAAGCACATACATTTTTGCCAAACATATTTTTTTTAAGGGTGAAAATTATTTTACCTATAAAATTTACTAAAGTTGCACGATATTAAAAGTTGTGGGTATATATCCCTCCAAAGGTTTATAATTGAATGTATATATCCAACTAAAACTCATAATTGCATCTATACTTTTTCAAAACCTTAAAATTGTCAAATATATCTAAATGATTATTTTAAATATATTTAATAGAAAAAAATGTCTAATAATTATAATTGATATATAAAATGACGATTATATCCTTATTATTATTATTATTATTATTATTATTATTATTATTGTTATTATTATTATTATTACAATTACAAATATCCTTTAACCATTTAAAAAAAAAAGAAATAGCAACTATGTTCGATGACTCAGCCGTATTCGGTATCGACAAATCTTGAATAATAATATCAACAACACCATCCATCGTTCCATCTATTATATAGATCAAATAACATGATAAAATTCAAACCAAAAAATGATATTTTGTAATTGTAAAAAAATAGTAATAATAAGAATAAGGGTATAATCATAATTTTATATATCAATTATAATTATTAAATATATTTAAAACAATCATTTGGATATATTTGACAATTTTAAGGCTTTTGAAGAATATATATGTAATTATGAGTTTTGATTGGATATACATACAATTATGAGGCTTTAAAGAGATATATATGCAATTCCTCATAAAAATTGAGTGGCTTTGTAAGAATTTTTTTTAAGTGACTTTAATGAAATAATTTTGAAATTTGAGTGAGTTTTATAGTTGAAATAAAGTATAAGTGATTTTAGTGAAACAATGATTAAACTTGATTATAATTAGATGATATTTTTCCATTTTTTTAATAAAAAAAGTTCATACTAATAATAAGAAATATAAAACAAATAAATAAATAAGTGCATAGATCGAAGGAAAAGAGGTTCATTATTTAAAAGTGGGCAATCAGATGATTATAACTAAAAGATATATGCATTTGAATATAAAAAAAAAATTAATTTAGAACAAAACACAATGCGAAGCATAAATCTAAAGATAAAACTTGTCAAAATCAGTACTTGGTAACAATTAAACCGTTAAATAAACTCAAATACAAGCATTAAACCATTATAAAGTGTGGACGTATGGTCCGGACTGGGCCAGGAATGGGTCAGGCCCGGCAGATGCGGCCCACTCTACACCTAAACCCTAATCAATGCCTATATATACATGACAGGTTATCTCTAACCCTAAGATATATTGGCTACACTACGCCGATACTAACTTGACCGTCGGAGGTGGACCCCGGGGCTACGGCTCCGGGCCTACTCCTAACGGGTTCTCTTTGTTGACAGGTCTACTAGGGCTCGAGAAGACGACTAACGGCCAAGGAGAGTCGTTGAATCTAGTCCGCGCCAGATTATGCATCAACAAGTTGGCGCCATCCGTGGGACCACGAATAAATTATGTTTCGTGTTCTCCGATTACCGAAAAGCAGAGATAAATTCCTAAAGTCGGTAACCCTAAAACTTTGCATTCTATCATTATGTGCATTCTGCCATGCGTAGATAAATTCTATTCGATTATCATGGCCGAAAGCAAACATCACGTTAAATTGCACGTTCAAATTTGATTGCATATTGTTAACTTGCATATTTTATTCTTTTATTAAGACATATAAAAGACAAAGTCCGCATGATCGGACCTATTTTAAAACATCCGCACGATCGGATCTATTTTATCTTTTAATCCGCACGATCGGACCTAAGAAAAAGCCGCACGATCGGAGCTATTTTATTTTTTAGCCGCGAAATAATTCGCGCAGATACTGTTTTTACGGTTGGTACGCTTGTTCGCGCTCGAATAACGCAGTCGCGATAAATCTACCCGCGTAAGACCGTGCGTTCAGACATCTTCGCAGAGAACGCGTACGCGCGAATACCACGATGCTAGTCAATCGCCATGATGCGCACTGGACCAAAGGCCGTGGTATAAACATCTGCGATCATCCAGAAACGTTCGAGTCTATGCGGTTACGATAAATCCATCTGCGTCTATTAGTCGCGGTCACGGTACATCCATCCGAGTTTTTTTTTATACATTAAAAAAAAAAAAAAAAAAAAAACAACAACAATTAATTATTTCGTCGGTACGCATCCCACGACGGGTGCGCACTGCCAATTTTCTTATATGCTATGTGCTATATATTTTTTATGCTATGTGCTATATATTGCTTAATTTTATTAGGTTTTATATGCTGCGATTCGCGGCATATACTTTTAATCTTTGCAATGAGTGTTTTTCGCAGATTAAATAAGTTTAATACTCCTACACGAGTAGCACCATCAAACTTGGGGGGCTACCAGGGTATATGCTACCACTGTTTCCGTACGCATCGCGCAGATTATTTGGAAGCAGAACGCAAGCTCGGTACAAAGACGGATTTAAATATTCGCACCATATTGCCACAGGGGAGACGTCCTCTGTCGGTTGTAAAGACGGATGTAATGCGCGCAGAAGCACGTCTTCTGTCGCATCTCTTTGTCGCGCACAGCGCACATTTATGCGCAGAAGCACGTCTTCTGTCGCACATCTTTGTCGCGCACAGCGCACACTTATGCGCAGAAGCACGTCTTCTGTCGCACATCTTTGTCGCGCACAGCGCGCACTTCTGTTACAGAAGCACGTCTTCTGTCGCACCATGTTGTGTCGCTACTGGTACAAAAGGTACGCCCTTACCCAGGATGCAGCATGCGGGTTCCATTTTCACCTACGCGGCCATCAGAACTTAACTCTAGCATAACATAGCCATGCGCTATCTCATACTAGACTTGGGGGGCTTGTGGACGTATGGTCCGGACTGGGCCAGGAATGGGTCAGACCCGGCAGATGCGGCCCACTCTACACCTAAACCCTAATCAATGCCTATATATACATGACAGGTTATCTCTAACCCTAAGATATATTGGCTACACTACGCCGATACTAACTTGACCGTCGGAGGTGGACCCCTGGGCTACGGCTCCGGGCCTACTCCTAACGGGTTCTCTTTGTTGACAGGTCTACTAGGGCTCGAGAAGACGACTAACGGCCAAGAAGAGTCGTTGAATCCTGTCCGCGCCAGATTATGCATCAACAATTTCCTAATTTTGTCTGTATATAAGCTATACTGCTATACGTAACAAACATATTTTTTCTATCTTTTTCTTCTTTATGTTACATTATTTCGAAGTGTTTTTGAAAAACCCTTCTCATTGAAAAACAATTGGGCCAATAGGAGAGTTCAGTTTCGCCACGTAAGCAAAATCATGTGATTGATTGGTTAATAAAAGTCAAAATTAAGTTGATGTTGGTCAAACTTTAATAAATTTGGTGGAGAAATTTTGTTGATAAAAAAACACATAAAAATATAAGTGTCAAATTTGTGAAAATAAAAACTTAAAAAAAGAGGTGGTGATTAGTAAAACTTTAGTGGTTGATTTTTTACAAATTAAGGGGAATTGCATATATATCCCTCCAAAGGTGAATAATTGCATATATATCCTTGGTATAAGTTTTTGATGCACATAGTACAATGATTTTTATGCATGCCAAGGATATATATGCAACTTTACATCTTTGGAATGATATATATGCAAATGACCCTAAAAATTATATAGAGTTAAGTGTAATATTATAAACCTCCATGTTTTTTAATAACTTTGGATTGTAAACAAATACCCCCTTATACTTTATACACTTTAAATTTTATATCTTAAAAAATACAATGTATATGTTCTTTTAAAATAACAACATATAAATTTACATAAGATTATAAGTATCAATTTTTTTACAATATACGTTCAATAAGGACTCATTTATTTCATTTTTAAAATAACCTACTTGGACACGAGTTTACATTTTAAATACGGCTAAATTACTGAAAACGGGAATATAACTATCAAATTGTAAGCACGGTTTACTTTAATATAAAAATAAATATACGCGATTGTACTTATAACAATGATTCATGTAATTCTTATTTATTTGTATAAGACTATCTAGAAAAAACATTTTTATAAAACATCAACATAATATCAACGCTCATTATAAAATAAGTATACTTTAACTTTATCAACACTCATTATGTGTTATTAAACTTGCATATGTGTACAACATAATATCAATAGTGAAATTTAAATAACAATATCAACATCTTTGTCATCTAAATAAAATTAAATCTTGAATTACCTAACAGATATTTTTATGTGTAAACTTCGTGCGTGCACGAAACTTATAACTATATAATTATATGTAATTACCTTTAAAGACACAATATTCAATATTAATACAGAATAATTTTTTTTTGTCAAAACCCTGTGCGTGCACAGGTATTATAACTAGTAGATTAGTTAAAAGATTATGTTTACAAAAAGTTTGCCCCTCTTTATAAAAAAAAGGACATAAAAGTGAAAGCTATGTAGTATTTTGTTGTGTTTAATCAAATTTAGTTGTTTAAATAAATTAAAACTTATCTAGATAGAGAAGCTTTATTTTGGATACCCAAAAACTGCTACTTTACCAAAGGACGGATCTCAACCGTCGGATC